>OU343222.1:1127839-1189871 GCA_910596185.1 Chrysanthemum makinoi | reverse complement strand
AAAGTGTTAGTTGAGAGAACATTTACTGCTTATTCTGAACACGTTTAATCACAAACTTATGTCCTATGTATTAACAACATATCGAATTACTTACTCAATGATAGTAGGACTTAAGAGCTTCATAAGGATTTATTATGTGCTTAAAACTGGACCTAGTGCGTGTGTTTTTAATTATAGTTGATCAAAGTAAAAATAAGTTAAGTTTATCCCACATTGATAGATTATTAAACTCCTGATGTATATATAAGAAAGAATGTGACAGGTTTTAATATGTAACTTTAAAATGTTACAATAATAAGATTATGTGTGTTGACTCGGTTGGAACACTAGAGACCGCGTACAATCCCATTTAAGCAACATTTAGAGTTATTTTTGTATGTCTATTAGTATGAATTCGACTATGTTGCACTATAAATATCATTGTATGTATATTGTTATATCTATCGGTATGAATCCTGCTACGTTGCACCGTAAATATCCTTATATTTTTGAATGATGATTCGAACCTTCGTATCCCATTCAAGCGACAATAAATACCATTGTATGTATGTTTGATTGATTTTCTTTGTAATTGATCTTGCTTATGGATATGAATAATTTCCCGTATGGTAACCATGAATCAATTTTTTAACTTTTGACCATCTATGTTGCACCGTTGTCTTTGCTCGTGATATCTTTTGGTAAAATACTCAAACTACACGTTTTAAAGAGAGAGATATAATTATGAAAAGAAATGAATACTTATCCAATATCATTACTATAAAAGTTTATTTGGTATTTCGTGTTTCTTTGGTGTGCCATCCTCCATTCATGTGGTAAAAGGGCTTGTAACTATCACTATAACATAACATGTGTGAGGTCTCAAGTTTAATTCATGTTAGGTACAAACAATTTTGAAATGACCACGCCAACATCCTAAAAAAGGAGGACTTTAGCTGGTTTGAGTCTGTGTGGCAGTGGGTTCAAACCCCGTTGATTAGACGGCCAAAAGGTCAAAAACCATGGTTACCCAAAAAAAAGTACATACAACCTCGACAAAAATGTGTAGGCTCTCTCAAGAGTTGTATCGATCTCTTCTAATAAAATTGTCAATGTTGGCTATGTGGACATGTACGGACGAAGTTGAGTCACCCAAAGTTACTACATAAGAAACATATACGTTTTTCCATTAGGACCATTACTATCCGTGTTATTGCCGGGTAAAAGAAGACAATTTTTGAGGGAAAAAAAACACTTTGTTCAAAAGAAATAGACAAGCGAAATGTTAGGATTACACCGACACTCATATAAGAGCATGGGGTATGGTGAAATTTGTGCTCGCCGTTTCCTACGTGGCTACCTCGCCACGACACCAGGCTCCTTCGCCGGTGGGGTTCTCGTCGTTACAACGACATGGTAAACGACAAAACCATTTCAAAATAACGTTTGTATATTACCGTTTGAAATCAAACGGTCAAGTTTTTATTTTATTTTTTTCTTTTTCAAACCCAAATATTACTCCCCCACTCTATAAATAATACCTATTTTTTACAAAAACATTCACACTTCTCATTCAAAAATATATCATCTTCATCATCTTAATCCACAACCAAAAATGTCCCAAGATCCCAACAGATGTCGCGAATCTCCTCAACTCGTCTTTCCAAAACCCGTCCACCCCATCGTCTTAAAGCTCAAACACTTCTTCGCAAGTCGGATTTCAACCTTTTCAATTTCCAAGACAATCACCACCACAATTCTATCCATCACAACCGCAATTTTATCCATCACAACCGCAATTCTATCCGTCACAACCACCACCAATGCAATTCTGCGCTTCACAACAACATTAATTTTGATCACAATTCAAAGTACCTCAACCACCACCAACCGAAACACGTGAAGAACGTCGTCAAGGAAAAAACCGGCCAAAGCGACAAAGAAAAAAAAGAAGGTCGTGGTGAACTTGGACGCGGACGAGGAGGAGGAAGAAGAAGGTCACACCACAATTCGTTGGACAAGCCAGGAAGAAAATTTTTTAGTCGAGTGTTGGGTCGAGGTATCCCAAAACGTCGCTATCGGTAATGACCGACTAAACGATGCGTTTTGGACTCAGATTTGGGAGGACTTCAAGACTCGTAGTCCAGAGCCCTATCGTACAAAAAATATGTGCACACGGAAAATGGACTCGGATAAACGGTGGTTGCCAAAAGTTTAATGGTTTTACAAGCATTTGCAAAATGTAGATCTAATGATGTTGATCACATTCAATGCAAGACTTGCTTTCAAGTCTCTACCGAAAAAATTTAATATGGTTTCGCATGGAAGGTTTTGAGAGAATATCCCAAATGGGACGCACGGAGGAGATCAATAAAGATAATATCACGATTATTCGCCCTGATCCAAGAGCTCTCGCCCCGCAGCCTTCCAGTCCGAAAAAAAATCTAAATCGTGGAGTCGCCAACGAGCACCGGGGAGTCAATCGATGCTATTATGAAGCTTTAGCTCAAGAATATAAACGAAGTTGACCGAGCAGCGGAGAATGTATAAGCAGGATTGAAAAGAAAGTCGGAGCAAGAGTGCCAAGAATTGGAGTTTCTCATGCATGATATTGAAAATTTGCCGGAGCCAAAAAGAACGATCCTCAAGAAGAAACAAGACGAATTGATAGCAAAATACTACAAATGAAGTTGTATTATTTAAGTTTCGTATGGTTTTTATTTTCCGCATGTTTTTTTTTATTTTTAGTATGTTTTTTAAATTTTTCGTTTTTTTTTTTTTTTTCGTATTGTAGTTGTATTTTTATTTTAAATGAATGAAATGAATTTAATTGTGTTTGGAAAATATGAAAAAGAAATAAAATGAGTAAGTAAAAGCCCAAATGAAGATAAGTGAGTTACAAGGACGGATGATTTTTAAGTGAGTGTGTTGGAGTGATGTGAAGGTGAGGTGGCACATGTGGGGCCCAAATGAAGAGCTTTGAGCTCTTCATGATACCCCATGCTCTAAAATACTTATCAAAACGCTTATAAAATTACGTACACTAAAACCCGAAATCATGTTAACATTTTGAAATACGCAAAACATTAACAAATTATTACGATAGCTTACTTGAATTGCAAAATACTACGATTAATCATAAGAGTAAATTACATAAATGGTCCATGTGGTTTGTCAAAAATTTCACCTATAGTCCCTCAAACTTAAAAGTTGCATATATCGTCCCTATTGCCTCAAACGAATAACATGAATGGTCCTTCTGTTGGACGTCCGTCTATTGCTAAGCGTAAACCACCCCACGTGATACACACGTGAGGGTAAAATGGTATTTTCTCCTCCTACATTAGACTACTTAAGAGTTTTCGTTCCCAATAAACACACAACACCCTCTCATTTAATTTTTCCTCTTTCTCACCAAAACTAATCATCTTGAATCCGAAACCCTAAGTTAATCAAGATTGACCTTATGAACAATGGTGTTATCCGTGTGGAATATACGCGGACGCTAATAAAATGACGCAGTATTGGATTATGATCGTATTTATGGTAAGTCGCTATTGTGTTTTTGTTTATCAATTATGATCATGAAAAATGTTGTTAAGAATGTTTAATGAGATTTTCCTATGAAAACCATAACTAATAATGTGTTATTATTGTGTTTTTTCCGACCAAGGACCCTAACTTTTTAGTCCAAGATTCATCATGGAGGGATGTTCTCGAGTCACCAGAAGGAAATATGTTAATGGTAGGTTTAGCTTTGTGGATAACCTAGATGTGGATATGTTTTCTGTGATTGAGTTGAATGAGATGGTTATGTTGTTAGGTTATGAAGGGGATAGGATAATGTACTACCAATATTTGATTCCTGATCTTGATTTAGACCATGGGATTAGAGCTTTAGGTAGTGACCAAGATGTACATGAACTTTGTAGGTATGTATGTATTGTCGTCATAGGTTGTTGAATGTGTACATTGAGCATGATGAATCAACAAGAGACACTTATAATCATGCATCATCTAAGAGGTGTACCATTACTGAAATTGAAAATGAGGAAGTTGTTGGTAAGAAATCTTGTTCTAAGCAGTTATGTTTAGAATGGATAGGGAGTGAAATAGGTCAAAGTGGGGTTAATAATGTGGGTGAAAGTAGTGCTGCTAAGGAAATGGGTCAAAGTGAGTTTGCAAAAGAATTTAACTCTGCTTTGGACAATGAAAACTTTGATCCTTTCCTTGATTTAGATGATGATGAGGTAGTTGCTAAGGCTACGAGCTTGAGAGACCTTAGACACTAATAAAGTAGGAGAAGTGAAGAAGAAGAATTTGAAAGTAGGGAAGACATTGAAAGTGGGGAAGATAATGAAAGTGGGGAAGATAGTGATGATGAGGATGACAGTGATTAGATTGTTGATGAAGTTAATGATATTAATGAAGTGGAAGTAGACATGGAAAACTTCCGTGCTAATGTAGATGTCAATGAAGAGTTCATGGGAAGTGGGAGTAAGAAACGCGGTTACTTTTGAAGAACCTGTTGATGTGGAAGTATTAGACAATGATGAATTTGAAAGTGGGGATGATGGAGATGATGATATACAAAAGTCTAGGAAAAGAAAGTTAAAGGAGTTAAGGAAACAAATGGGTAAGAATGCAGTTGGTGGGAGTAACCAAACATATTTCTTTGTAGGCGTAGTATTGGAACCGCAAAAGAGGCTAGGAGATGATTAAGCTCCATTCAATTGAAACAAGGAGGGAAATTGAGTTGAAAAAGAATGATAAGGTAAGAATAAGAGCATAATGTTTTGGTACCATTCCAACACTTGGATCAAATGATGCCGGTGATCCGTTGGGCCAAGTAAAATGATGGATCTAATGTGCAAGGTTGTTCAGTTGGGCCTAGTGGTAAGGTTGGCCCAAATCAAGTAAGATGGACAAAGTCAAAGATTAGGTCAGAATCTCCCATAAAGGAAAAGATGACAAAATCTAAGATAAGGGCAACTACATCTCCAATAAAGGGAAAAGGCATTTATGGTGGTAAAGGTAACAATAAAGTTTGACAATAAATGTCCATGGGTATTACAAATATCAAAATGCAAAGATGAGACATGGTCTCGGAGAACATACAAACCTGAACATAGGTGTTTGCAAACCGAAGAGTCAAAGCTTGTACGCTAATTTCTTAGCAAAAGATATCTGCTCAAATTGAATCAAACCTGTATACCTATTAAAGCCGTTCAAGCCCAAAGTCAGAAAAGTTTAAACTTGAAGTCTCTAGGATGAAAGCATTTGTGAACCAAGGAGATCACAACAATATGCTAATTTGAGAAATTATGTGTTGAATTGAAGGCTAATAATCCCAACACCACATCAAAATTGAGTTGAAAGATCACCAAATCCAAATAAACACAAGGGTCTTTCAGAGAATTTACATATGTTTCTGCAACAAAAGAAGGATTCAAGGCTGGTAAGAGGGACTTATTAGGCTTGGATGGTGCCTTTATGAAAGGACCATTCCCTGGTCAGTTGTTAACTGCTGTAAGTGTGGATTCAAACAATGGGATATACCCATTGGCATATGGTATTGTTGAAAATGAAAACTCAGAGTCTTGGACTTGGTTTCTAGAACAGTTGGTGAATATTTAGATCTGTAGCCAATTCAAATTTCACTTTCATTAGTGATAGGCGTAAGGTATTATACTAATGATATGTCTTATTCCTTTATATTGTTAACACTAATTTCTATTATACTAATGATCCTGCCTTGTAACACAGGATAATTCCAAAGAATTGCCAAATTATTTCCAACTGAAAGCATGTGTTTTGTCTAAAACACATACATGAGAATATGAAGCTGAAATGGAGTGGTAAAGCATTCAAAGACCTTCTATGGAAGTGTGCCATCTGCTACCACAAGACCACATTTTACTCATGCTATGGATGAACTGAAAGCATTCAATAAGGAGGCTTATGAATGGTCGTGCAAGATCCCTCCACACCATTGGAGCAGAAGTCATTTTTCAGGTATTTATATTGCTTAACAAGTACTTGTCATTTTGACTTAAATATTGAAACAAAATAGTAATAGATAATTACATACTCAATTTAACACGAAGGGCTAAATCAGATGTGTTATTGAATAATATGTGTGAGGTCTTCAATGGTAAGCTTGTAGAAGGAAGGGATATGCCTATCATTAGTGCTTTAGAGTGTTGTGGGAGTATTTAATGAGGAGAATTAAGACTGTGAATAGAATCATAGATAAAAGTGAAGGACCTCTAACCCCCATCGCTACTAAAATCCTTGGGTATATCCGATGAAGTCTGCTGATTATATTGCTTCGAATGGAGCTGATAAGTACCAAGTTAGTGGACCATGGTTTGATCGCTGTGTAGTGAATGTGACCAGAGAACATGCACTTGTAGGTATTGGGAATTAACCGCATACCTTGCAAGCATGCAGAGCGCTTAATTGGGACATGGCACGTAACAATATGAATCTGGTCTAATAGAAGAGTGGGTGCACCCTTGTTACAGACTTGACACATGGAGGCAAATGTACTCACACACCATTGGTCCAATTAATGGTCCAACAATGTGGCCTAAGTGTCAAATCCAGACAACTCTTCTTCCACCAACATATCATCCACAACCAAAGCGCACCAAAGAAGAAAAGAAAAGAGATCTGCTACGAAAGATGGATATGGTTAAGGATGGTAAGCTATCAAGAGGCATGAAGATCTGTACTTGTGATTTGTGCAACCGTGACAGACACAACAAAAGAACCCCGCAGGAAACAAGTCAAGTGTCAGCCAGTCAAAGTGCTACTCCAACTCAAAGTCAAGCTCCAAGTCAAAGTCAAACTCAAGGTACTGCAACTCAAGCTCCAAGTCAGACTCAAGGTACTGCAAGTCAAACTTCCGGGGGGTTAAGAAGTCTTAAAAAGGAAATCTGTTTGAAGAATAACGCGTAAAAAACTCTTGTTTTGGTCCATAAAAACACTTGTCAATGTGTTATCTAGTTTGTTGGTAGTACAAACACTTAATTTCATTTTGGTATGTAATATGTTATGTATGGCAGTGGCCAAGACTTATGTTGGTGCTACAATTGTTATGTAGTATGTTATGTTGGTTACAATTGTAGTTGGCATTATGGCATTCAGCTTTGGGTTGTGCTTTGGGTCTATTTCGACATTTTTTATTGCTTTTGATCGCTAAAATGGGTCAGCTTTTTGGGTTGTTTTTGACTTTTAAATGGGTCACTTTTTGACCATAACAACACAAGCACAAGTAAACCAAAACTTAACCAATTCATAACATTTTTTGGTTGCTTTTGATTCCAAAATGGGTCACTTTTGACTGTTTTTATTGATTTTGATTGACTTTGAATGTTTCACTTCAATGGGTAAAAGCAAAGTCAGACACTAACAATATATACCAAAAGTACATATATACATAACATAGTGTTCCATTCCATACTTAGATCCATAACATAGTTTTTCAATTACAAAACACAATATTGACTACAAAAGTCAATATATCCATTACACGATACCAAAACCCTAATAACTTATGTTGACAGTTTGAACCAACCAATCAGAAGAACAAATAACCATGTAATAACCACCACTTTTTTCATTCTTTGACGATTAGCTTCAGCTTCCAACAATCTAGCTTCAAGCATGTTTCTTGCCCTCAAAAGTTCGGGTATGATGTTTACAGCACGAGCACACATTGGGGGATCATACCAATCAATGAATGGGCAAGTGGATCCCTAAAAAACAATCAATCAAAAGTACCATTGATTAGGGCTAAAAGCAAAAGCAATTGGAACCCTAATTTAAGATTCGAACACTTACATTTACAGGACAACCTGTAAATCGTCTTCCGGGTTTATATCCGTCCAAGATGTGCTTAATGATCGCCCTTCTACCACAAGAACAGTTAACCATTGTTGTTAGTCAAGAAAATTAAGGGAAAGAAGAAAAAGATGGAACTGATGGGTTGGGGTGGTATTATTTATTGGGAAGGAAAGATATGAGGAGAAAATACCATTTTACCTCACGGTGTATCACGTGGGGGTGGTTTAACGTTACAATAGACGGACGCCCAAATGTAGGACCATTCATGTTATTCGTTTGAGGCAATAGGGACGATATATGCAACTTTTAAGTTTGAGGGACTATAGGTGAAATTTTTGACAAACCACAGGGACCATTTATGTAATTTACTCTTAATCATAATCCAAAATATTACATATCTCAATGTTCTGTATACCTCCTTTTATTTATTAATGTGGCTTTATATATATGCTCGTGTGAGTTAAACTTTAGAGTTAATTTCATAAATCGTCCTTATAGTTTTTCGGGTTTAATGGAATTGGTCCTTAAGAAAAAAAATTAACGGATCCTCTCTCTGTGGTTTTGACCCGTGTCAGGTTTGGTCCTTTGACCACTAAATCCGTTAAGTTGACCGTCAATTGTTGGTTTAAATGGTAGAAATGACATAAATACCCATATATGTTTTTCGTAAATGGTCCATGTGGTTTGTTTGATATCACGGAATTAGTCCATGCGTTAATTGTTACTAACCGGGTACCCGCGCGTTGCGGCGGCGGGTACCCTGAAATAAAATTTTCTGGTGAATTATTTATTTTAGTTTATTATGTTCTTTTTGACAACAAATTTACAGGAATCAAGAATTTTGTTTAGCCCGTGCCCGTTCGGGCTCGAGCCCGTTTGGCCCGTTCTCGTTCGAGCTCGACCCCGGTTGGACTGTACCCGTTCGGGCTTAAATATTTGTATAATGTGCTTTATTATTTATATTAGTGATATTTAATGTACGAATTGTGTTTAAGTTAGTTGTACAATATGCTTGATATTTTGTATTTCTTGTGTAAGGGGTATTTTAATAACTGCATTAATTGTGTTTATTGATCTATTGATTAATTGACTACATTAAATCGCATAAAAAGGTACTCATCTTATGTCCAATTTCAATTAAAGTCTATTTTTTTCTCAATTTAGGTATCCGACTTTTTGGGCGATTTAGGTTTTTCTAACTTCCGTTAACTATTTCGTTAATAAATTACATGTTTGGTCCTTGAGTTTGTATAGGCACTACATGTTTGGTCCTTCAGTCCGTTTTTGCACATTTTCAAAAAATATTTTTCAAAAATATTTTTTTTTTAAATAAAAAATTTTCGAAATATTTTTTTTCTAAATTTTTTTCAAAAAAAATATTTCGAAAAAGTTTTTTTGAAAAAAATTTGGAAAAAAAATATTTCAAATTTTTTTTTTGATTAAAAATATTTCAAAAAAGTTTTTTGAAAGAAATTTGGAAAAAAAATATTTCGAAAAAGTTTTGTTGAAAAAAATTTGGAAAAAAAATATTTCGAAAATTTTTTTTTGAAAAAAGTATTTCGAAAAAAAAATTTTATTTCAAAATTTTTTTTTTGAAAATGTGCACAAACGGACTAAAAGACCAAACATGTAATGCCTATACAAACTCAAGGACCAAACATGTAATTTATTAACGAAATAGTTAACGGAAGTTAGAAAAAAACCTAAATCGGCCCAAAAAAAAAGTCGGGTACCTTAAATTGAGAAAAAAAAAATAATAGTACATTTAATTGAAATTGGACATACGATGAGTACATTTTTATGCGATTTGCCCTTAAATATATTGACCACATTAATAGTGCTTTGTATTTTGTACATTAAGCTTTAAGACTCTTAAGTCTTAAAATTAATATTGATGAGAAAGATCATTAATCGTGCATTGTGTATTGTACAATAAGCTTTGTACTTTGTAAGTCTTAATTTTAAGACCATGAGAAAAGAGATTCATTCATCTATTATAAGTAGTATAAATTTTTTTCTTTTTACTTTTTTGCTTTTTAGTTTTTAATTATAATTTATTATTACTACTTTAACTATTAATACGTTAGTAGTGAGAGAACATTTTTTCTTGCATATTTTGACTACATTTAATCACCAACTTATATCAGGCCCGGTTTTGGGCAGGTGCAACATGGGTCACCGCACAGGGCCTAACTTTTTTGAAGGGCACCACTTTTCTATAAAGCCCATTGTATATATACCCATATTATCTTTTTGTAAGCCCAATAAAACACTTAGTAATTTCATGATACGTAATCAGTTTTATGATTTGTTTCACCTTACCTGGACATCGCGTACATAATGCAAAACTGCAAATTAGTGATATAACATGGAAAAAGAAACCGGATCATCACCCTTAAATGTTGGCTATTTAAAGGTAATACTTCAAATATTTGATTCTTAATATTAATTTTGCTGAGTTTATCTATGATATTGTATTTGCTTACTAGTTAGGAATCTACGTAAGATAACAAAATATTTGTATTATTCATATATGTTTTATAATCATTTTGGTTTTGATGTTAAAAGTATTCATCATAATTAATTATTTCAAAGTTTGATCATGACCTTTCAAATTGTCTTATAAAGTCTGTGTGTGTTTTGCTTTTTTAAATTATACTTTATTCCTTCAGTTTACATACATGGACTATTGATGAGGTTTTTGGTATATATATATATTTAAGTTTTGCTTATTTTAGGGGCCTAGTTTTCGTGATTGCCCAGGACATCCGAAATCCACGAGACGGCCCTGCAACTTATGTGCAATATATTGACGACATATTAGACTTGCTTATTCAATGAATCATAAGGATTTATCATGTGTCTAAAATTGAACCTAGTGTGAGTGTTTTGAATTAAAGTTGATCAAAGAAAAAATAGATTGAGAAATTATAATTACTCCAAGAATGTATAAAAAAATCAAGTTTTGCCAATTTGGGAAGTTCGCACATTTTTGGTGTTTGCTATCAGGTCATTTTGGGACAAAGTTGAGAAACTGGCATATTCTATAAATGAGAATTTAACAAGAATTAAATTTGTGACTTTCCTCAACTTATTTGTCTTGGATATATCATGATTTTCTCCGATGCCAATTGTTTGCATATAACATATGTGGACACTCCTGGAGTATTATCGGGCGAAAAGATAAGAACACAAAGAAGTTATGACTTCACAAGTGTGACATCCTAGTTTGCTGCATCGACACATTGAAAAGTCAACCGGTCGAATTCGCCATCTCTATAATATTCATTAAGCAATTGTAGAGCTAAAAGATGAGCACAAGGGATTCTGATTATACCTTTGATTTGTTTTCATCTAATTGTGTTTTGCAGATCAACGAGTTTGTAAAACGTGCTAGAGCAGCCAAGATTCATGCTTTTATCATTAGCCATCTTAAAAAAGAAATGTTCTCGATGATGGGCAAGGCTAAAGCTCAACAAAAACTCATTGATAACCTTGAAGACGTTTTTGCAAAGGTTTGTTTTCCCCTTTAAATTACAACCTTGTGATATTTGCTTGTGTACTCACGTTATTTTGTTAACAGGTTCAAAGGGAGCATCACTTACCAGCAGGGGATTTTCCGTATGTTGAAAACTTCAGGGAGAGACTGAGTGGTTACAATCTTGACAACTTCCAAAAACTGAAGCCCAAAATGATCCAAACGGTTGATGACATGTTGGGGTATGACATTCCTGATCTGTTAAAGAATTTCAAGAACCCATATCACTAAAGTTACAAGCTCGTGATAGTGATGAAAATGGGTATGTTTGTCCATCATGTAATGTCGTTTGTATACATTCATGTGTAGAGTAGTGTGTACCATGTCACTGGCGATTGTTATTTTCAGATATTTGCAGTTTTGAAGTTGAAGTTACGAGTTTATTTTCTTTATAAATTGGTGATGCATTATGATTGATGATTCAATCAATCTCAAAATTTGAACTCATGATAATAAAAAACCAATGAAATATTTAGTTGCATGGTTTAGTGGTTCATGTATTGATGCACTCATATTTCTTTTTTTCTCTGAAATCTGGCGAGACGAGAATAAATTTCCAGTTGATGTTGAGGGTTTTAAACGAACTCTTGCATTCCAATTTGATTACCATAGCTATCCATATGTTGTTTGAAAGCAAATTAGTATATCTTCCTATCACATGGCTACACCAAAAAAATTGTGATTTAGAGAATTGGTTGACTCGGATTTGATCTTATTATTCTTCCTGCGCAAATTAAATATACAATTTTTAATATTCCATTAAGGGTGTGTTTGATTGGCACTTAATGGCTTGATTCAGTGCTGAGTCCAAATTCGGTCAGCAATTAGTGTGTTTGATAAATTTTGTTTTGCCTTTGAATGAAACAAATTAGCGCTGACCGATTCTACGCAATGAGAATGCAAAATCATTCAGCAGTTGCAATTTTACCCCCATAAACTTTCTCCACGTGTGTCATCTCTATTCTTTTTACACCTTAAATGTTTCTATTTAATCTTATGGTATTACTATTATTTTGTATAAAGGCAAAACATTAGTCTAATATTTCACAACTCTCTTTTCTGTTGCATTTCTGACAAATCAAAAGGTTGTGATTGGACTTTTATAAAACTGTTATTTTTTGGTATTGCGTTGAGTGCCCACAAGGCCACAACCACGCTAGAAATTATACTCGTTCGTTGATGCCGGTATGTAAAATCTCTATTTGTTTTGGTTCATCTTTAAAATGAAATGAAATATTGCGATTGCCATTATAATAGTTATAAGCTCAATTATAATCACCCCAACGACGCTAAAAATAATACTCATTAGTTTGATGTAGTTATTGAAATGTTTCGACAATTGTATTGTTTATGTGTGTTTGGCGCGAAGCATTTAGGAGCGGTGAGCGTTGAACGTTGTGATCTTTAATGGTCGTTTGGTAAGCACCAAGTAGATTTATCTACTTTATCAGAATGATCATTTTTCGACGCTCCATAAAGTAGCATTGAGTGTTGAGCATTTAAGAGATGTTTTACAAATTATGATTACACCTACAATTACAGTACCAAACTTATTTATAAAGAAAAACTGCTACTGCTTACAACTACTGCTTACAACTACCACTCACTGCTACTGCTATTTTTGCCAAACACACCCGACATTGTATCTAAGTGAATCAAGCTATATTAGAACTCGATTCGTGTCTCGTTGTTCCAAGTAAATCAAGCTCATTTACATCTTTTTGTTATTCCAACATTACTTTCTTTATATTATATTTTTATTCGGGTTAATACTTTTTTTATCAAACGGTATATTTCGTTCAATACAAAATCAGACAGAAGGTTAAATTGGTAATTTCAGGCAACTATTGCTCATTCAGAACAAATATCAAACAATCATTTTCATTCAGAATCAGTTTCACTCAGCATCTGAGAATCATTCAGCAGCTTTGATTCATTCAGCGCTAAATCATATTTTTTATCAAACAGCCCTTTAGTGTTTATTTAAACTTTTCTGAAAGATTTAACGAAACTGATTTTGATTTTATTTATTTATTTTTTTTTTAAATATTCCAAGTTGATGTCATGTTAAGAGAAAAAAATAAAGATTTACGGAGTAATAAATAACTTATTCATTCAGATAAGCGAGAATGTCAACCATAGAAATGACTCCACGTGTGTGGGTCGTACTTTTCAAATTTAATGATGACTATTTACACTTAAGCCCCATTGGGTTGAATGCATATACAACTTACCTGCTTACCATATTGTAAGTTTGTTATTTTGGTGCCTCAAGTTTAGATTAAACAAATAAACACCCTGAGCAAGCTATCAATGATGTTATCTTTCTTGCTCTAGTAGTATTTAACAACAAAATAAGTATTATTGTAAAAAGAAAAAGAAAAAGAAAAAGAAAAAGAAAAAAACAAACCCGGCAAGTCGGATTCGAACCTTGGTAATTCATCTAAGATTAAAGAATGTTATCAACTGACCAAAAGCTGTTTTCATCAATTTCACTACTTTATAATATTTTAGAGTATTGTTGATTGTCATTAAACCATGACTCATACTACTAATGCGTAATAGAGTAATATATAATTGTTTGATAGTAGATGATCTATCGCTCACAAATAGAATTGGTGTTGAATAAGAGATGATTTTTTTCAAATGTTTTTCTTTAAAAGTATGTTAAAGTGTTCATTTGTAGCATATGATGTAGTTCAATATTGCATACTACATACAATTTCGATATCAGTGTTTAGGAACAACGCCAAACTTGACATTCATAGTTCTAACACTGCATAAATAATTTCTAATTTCTCTCATCGACAAAAGAGATTTTGCTCTCTCAAGAGTCATGATCTCTTTTGATAAAATTGTTAAAGTTGGTTAAATAGAAACACTACTTATATCTGAAAACTCATTTTCATTACCTTATATTATAGAAGCTTATATGTTACAAAAGCGTCAGTTAAATTTATATAACAAAAAAATAGATTTCATAACTAATTAATTATTAAAGCTCAAACTATCATAAGCTATCAATATTTAACAAAAATAAGTATCATTGTAAAAGAAAGAAAAAAAGACAAAAAAGAGCAAAGCAAGAAAGCTGGATTCGAACTTCCGTTATTCATGTCAAATGAAACAATGTTATCCAGCTGCCCACTCAAGATCTTGGTTTATTATCCCACTTTTTAATATTTGATCTAAATCTGTTTTATTGTCTTTAACCACGACACTTGATCCTAATGCATAGTGTAGTAATCTTTGATAGTAGATGATCTATAGATGATAGATCGCAATATAATTGGTGTTGAATAATAGATGATTTTTTTGTTAGTGTTGTTCTTCAAAACATGTCAAAGTGCTCATTAGTATTGTAAGATGTTGTTCAATACTGCAAAGTACATACAAACTCGAGAACAATGTTTGGGAGCGACATTGAACTAGACATTCATATGTCATTAACGCATAAACTCTCTTTTCTCTCATCGACAAAAATGGACAGGCTCTCTCAAGAGTCGTATCAATCTCTTTTGATAAAATTGTCAAAGTTGGCTATGTGGACACTTACGCAAGTCCATGGATGAAGTTCACTCACCCAAAGTTACTACATAAGAACCAGACAATTTTCTTCCATTAGGACCATTACTAGCCCTATTATTGTCGATAAAAATAAAAAAACTATTAGAGAAATACGCAAAACATCAACAAAATATTGAGATAGGTAACTTAAATTGAAAATACTACCATTAACTTTGTTCCCAAATATTACATATCTCAATGTTTTGTATCCCTCCTATTATTAGCGTGGTTATATATAAGCTCGTGTGATATATATTTCTCATTGTTAAACTTTATGTTATAGATATAGATTAGTATTGTCCGAGCTAAGTTTGAGTCAGTTTCGAATCTTTTTGAGCCTAGTTCAAGTTCAAATGTAAAGTAAATTAAATAGATGGTCCATATAGGTTGCCGAAGATAGAAATTGCAATTTTGTAATAAAAAGTAGAGTTAATCACGTAGACGATTCCCAAGATTTACCAAAAAGTTGCAAATGTAGTTTTGATAAAATTAGCGGTAGCTAGAACATGAAGTGCACAAAAACTTATGATTTGTATATAATGTTATAACATGTTGCAAAACTATTAGTGAGAGAACGTTTTTTCTCACTTATTTTGTGTTGGGATTTTAACCATTAACCTCAACGAGTACGCAGCGGATATTGGATCTATTTAATGCAATTATGTTAAGCACGTAATTAATAAACAAATAATTAATACGATATTAACTAATTAAAAGGTATAAATAAAACTAACCTTGCTTGGCAATTGATCTTTAGTAACGGAACAAGAAACCTTACGAAACCTTAAGTATCTAAAATAGATACCTCGAAGAGTATCACACACAAACCCGATTAACGTATATGTTCGATAAAAAACGCTAGTCGAGAACATATTAAAACCCATTCAACAAGTGAACTACTTGAATATTACTTGAACAAGAAAACCACCAAGAAATCAAAACTTGCTTCTTATCCACAACCCTTACTGCTCGATGAACAGTAACAATAACAAATACCCGATATCGGACAAGACATGTCCGATATCCTATCATGTGTTCTGTCCGAGATAAACCCCACGACAAGAAACAAAAACCCACTCCTTGCTGCTGCGATTCAAGCTGGGAAATCGGTACAAGTAACCTCCAATGGATCGACACCTAAACACTTGAATACTTTGCAAGTTTAGGGATGAGGAAAACCAAACAAACCCCAATCGACTTTGTACAAAGTCGACTTGAATTTCTAGCAGTAAACAAGGATTGTTTTAGGTTATTAGTCATATTTGATAATTCGTGAGTTTGGAATGGAATATATCTGCTTTTATACAAAACCAAACCATCCTATGACTTGGGCTATGACTTGGTCAACAAGTCAAAAACCCAAGCTTCCCATTCTCACATTCGCCTCGATCAGTTTGGTGAAATCAAGGCTCAAGGCAATTCCCAAAGTTCGACCCAATGTCCAACAAAACAGTCCATGGGTCAATAAGTGTGATTGGGTCAAATCATGCATAATACGGGTATGTAATTCAAGTATCGAATACGTTCAACATGTATACTCGTGTTTATCGTGTGTGCCCCCATCGGCTCACACACTTCTAGTCGTTTTGTAGTGTTTATAACTCCCACAAACCAACAGCTCCCACTTGGGATTTGGTGTGTTGAATGGCACACAAAACTAACGACGGAAACGCCTAGCAAACGCTCTCACTCGCTTTTTAACTAAAAGTGTCTGAGAATAGTTTCGTAAAAGTTTCTCAGTAGCATGGTCATTCAATGTCTTGCTCTAATCATCCTTTGTTATAGATACCGTTAAACCATGGATTATGGATCTTAAATCATTCCATATAGTTTAACCATTTAGAATCTCGTTATAGAATTTAATTAGATATACCAAATGTAATCAAGTATCATCTTGCATTGCCCTTTGGGTTCGACCGAACAATTATCTTATTAATTCGAGAGGCCATGGTATCTTTCTGCACATATCAAGTGGAGTAACAAATCTTTTATTGACTACAAGTGTTGTGGATGCTGCTTCACATCACTCCGAAATATAGCTTTTATAACTACCTTGTTCAGATAGCGTTTTGCGTATACTTACAAAAAAATGATATCCACACATAACAGAACTTACTTGCATCTCAAGTCTAAGGATGAAAATAACAAACCATTTTCAATATTTTACTTATGAAAAGGATCCAAAAGTAAATGTTTGAAAGTTGGGGAATCCAATATGCATCTCTAGTGAATACATATGAGTTTGGCGGGAACAATCCGAATTCTCGTTATAATTATAACCAACACTCACATTTGCCTTATCATAACAGTATTCCCATATTGTTAACCGACAATGGACATATTTAAAATAATAAAATTATTCAAGGATTAAACATGCAAATATAGGATAACAATTATTATATGAATGAATAACAAATACTACCAAGTGTCTTTATTCATCATAAAGTAAAAATTGTCTTTCTATCCCACTTATCCAAATACTAAAACAGATATGCATGAAACTCATTTAGTAAGTTGAACACTAATGTTTCCAACATTCTCAACCTTTCTTTAAAAGAAAAACTAAATAGTTATCTGAGTAAACTTCCCGAATACTTATTTCAAATATCACATATAGTGAGTGATTTGAAATATAAGATGAGTGTCTTATCTCATATGCTTATGCTATTGCAAGAATTATAGTATGGAGATGTCGTCTTACCTTGCACGAGGTATTAGAAATCAACGACATATTGACAGTCATCTTTACAGTTTTTAAAAGTGTAAAGTATTCTCATTCTTTAATGTGTAATGCAACAATGCTGTATGTTGAGCATAACTAGTTAGCAAATTTATCATAAATGATAAAATTCTACTACAACTAGTATAAGTAATCCTCTAGCATCATTTGTACTTATACAACACTATGCTTTATAATTCGTAAACATCTATATTAACAATAATCTAAACTCTCTCAGTTAGATATTGTTGTTGTCAGCTCATTTTGTTCTTATACAAAAGCAACGACTAGTCTTATACACAATATAATATATACATGATAAATCCTTAGTTAAAACAACATAAGGTTTCCATCCATGTAATAAATTACTCCAAGTGAAATATATCATTTAAGACTTGCTCGAATGATATATTGCATTTGTGTAAGAATTAATTTTCCGCGCTTGTTTATTCCATATAAACATCTATTCCAAAGTTGTTTGTTTTATTCCCTAAATTCCAAGTGAAATTTCATTCTAAGCTTAAGGATCAATATCTAGCTTAACTGAAATGATATCCTCAACATGTAAATTTTAAGGAAAAACACATTGCTCACACTCAATGTTAGATGTACTCAAGAGTTATCTTAATTCAATTATAATCATATTGTAATTAAATTCAAGATCTCAGCTCCTAGATGCATGATCCAATCCAAAAATGGATTGCTCAAATTTTGTATACTACATAAAGATAATATAGATTCATAACCCTTTTGATTACACACCGTCCTCGAAAATGATAATCATAAAGAAAAGTTATAAAATCTTAATTGTCATATTTTTCATACAAGGAACATTTATGACAAATCAATATCTTTATATAATTAATGCGTGTATATATAAGAAAATTTAATCACAGTCAATTGGTTAAGTATGATTAAAAACTTCTTATAAAATGCCAAACATTAATATGTATACAATTTTGTCCTTGTGAGTCATTCTTCAAAAGAAACTCATTCCAACCTCATAGGTTAACAGTTAGGCGAAATAACAATCAAGCTCAAAACTCGATTTGCCTTTTAAGAACTGTATCTTGTCATTCATAGTTCTAAAATATTTATCAGATTCAAGATGTGATAATATATTTTAGTAGTTAGCTGATTTACAATAATCTCCTAACATATATCCCTCAGCATTGATATAAAATATCACTCAAGTGATGAGACATCCTTTTGGATTTATGAATGAGAGTAATCATTATACTTCGGTCAACATTTTCATGTTTAACCTTAGTATGACATTAATAAGTGGATTTTAGAAGATTAAGTATTTTGTTCTCAAAAACTTTGAGATATGTATATACTCCCACTTACTTTTGTAAGTAGAGACAATTGTCTAAATATTAAGTATTTAAGCAACAATAAATTGTTCTTTATGGAGAACTACAAAATACATTTTAAGTTCTCTTCTCAAGATTTGTTAATAAATTGCTTCATAAGATTTTAACAAATTCAGAACTTAAATCAAGACATAATGGAATTCCTTCCAACAACTCAAATTAGGGTTCATAGAAAAACTCTAATTTAGTATCACTCTTTAACCAAAAGTTCTAGCAAGCTTTTGTGTTTCGTCAAGCTAGGAAGAATACCAAAACTACAATCTCCAAGCTAGGAAGTGTAGAAAATCAAAAAATCCAAAAGGATTTAGGATTCAATTGGTTTGAGTGGTAAAACCTCAAATCCCTAATGAATTAGGGTTTTCAGTTATGGGTTGTCTTGAATACCTTCTAGGTTTGAACTATATTGAGTGTATCCTTGACACACGCAATTTCTAACCTTGATATGTTTTGGAGGTAGAGCAATTAAGGCTATCAAGAACCAAACAATATGAATAAGGTTTGATCCAACACATTAGACATACCATAATGAAGTGGTATCCTATGAGTTATTAGAATTGTGAAACTCTATCAGAATTCTATAGATAACTTAATTCTCTTTGGACCAAATACTTGTCAATTGGGTCAAGCCAAATTGAATATAAAGTATTTATAAACCAAGTGCATGCAATAATGTATATTAATTGAACAATACAAGAACCTTATGTTCATGTGTTCACAATAAGACAGAACTGTTCAAGTATTATATGTTCATGTGTTTACAAGAAAACAGAACATGTCAATAATACATTATAAGTCTTTGAATAATTCAAATGCCTTATGTTTATGTGTTAACTAGAAGACATAAAACATTTACTATATATACTTTAGGTTATAAGTCATTGATTAATTCAACGACTTTATAATTATGTCTTAACATGTAAGCATAATTATACTAACAAAAGTAATTACAAAACGCAAACACTTGAGTTCTATAGTAATTTCAAGTTAATTTTATACTTCAAAATTATGATCATTATCATATAACCATAATTATGTTGACTAAACATGTAGTCAAATGTTAAAGTATCTTTACACTATATTATGACATTTGAATGTAGTAGGGCAACAAACATCTAGCGTGTTCAAGTCCTAGTAGAATCATTATTAGAATGTAGTAGGACAATAAACATCTCATGTGTTTAAGTCCTAGTAGAATTCTTATTTTACATGTAGTAGGGCATTAAACATCTAATTTGTTTAAGTCCTAGTAGAATTATTAGTTTCCTTTACCTTGCGGTCAAGAGATACCAATAATATTGTTGTTCCTTGCACACACTTTGAGAATTCTCCCACTTGTGAAAGGTACAACATCATATTATGAAAACAAACAACACGTAATTGATTGTTCAAATAATATGATAATGTCATATATATCATAAGTAGTTTTAGAACCATTACCTGTAATAAGGACTTGTGGATTATTATTCTATAGATAACGTTTCAGGAAGCGATAGCAGGAAGGCAACGAGTTATCTGATAAAATAAAATGCAATTTTTCTTTAAGCAATGGTTGTTCATATTCGGAAAGTAATGAATTATTTCAAAGCTAGTTTGAAATGATATGGGTGACTAACAGAAATAAATCCCGTAGCTCCCACTGAAATTGACAACATTACATGAATGATATTTCAGTTATAAAATGCAACTGCTCCCACTGAATTTGTCAACATTGTTAGTGTTACATTTCCAGTAGAAAGCATATAGCAGTTTTATAAACTTTCATATTCTCTTCAAATGCCTACGAGTAGCATGTACTTAGGTATTGAACAAAGTATATGGAGTTCTACTCATGCAGACAATGGACTAGCCATTCTTTTATTCAATTAACTTGAATCTTTAGCATGCAATTCCTTCTTTATCTTCTACATAGCCATAAGGGTAATTAGCGCTTTAGGAATAATAAGAGTCCAAGAAGATTACCTAGCAAATATGCTAGTAATTCCTTTACTCTTTGCGGTTTAAACTAAACACAATGTTTCCAGTTACACAAAATATTCTATCTTTCAATTATCTCTAGACCACAAAAGGGTAATGAAATATCATAAATAACTTTATCAATTTGTAATCTTATCTTAGTTTGTCAACTAAGGAGAAAAGATAGGTATAAGTCTCACTCTTCTTACTAGGAAAAGAGACTAAGTTTGTTTTTCAAATAGAAACAACTTGTTTACGAATTATGTTCAATAACACAATTAATCAGAACATAAAAAGTTCAATTCTAGTATTTTCGATAATTATATTCTTAAAAGAATTAACTACCCAATTAATTACTAATAAGACTAAGATCCATCTTGCAACCCCGTTTAATTACCATAGGTCTGACCAGTGTATAAAAAAATAGGACAAGAGGTAAGCGACGGGCGTTAATTGCATAATGCAACTCTTAGATTTATGAGACTGTTTAAGGCATTAGTATCAAGTAATAATGTCAAAAGCATGTTTAGTTCTCATCTTATGCCTCGGGTTCGAGGTCTGACCAAGTTAACTCGAGATAAGTCGACCAAGTATGAACGTGTAAAAATAACCAAAGGTCTGACCAGTGAGAAATAATTACCATGGGTTGGAAAGGCCCTTAGGTATGACCAGAGAAGTCAATCCAAGTGCACGTGTTCATAGTTGGATGGCATAGACTTAAAATTAAAAATAGGTATGCACATATAAATGTGATAAAAGTCGTGTACAAAGAAGCATGCAAAACAACTTTGTAACACTAATTTTAAAAACTTTTGGTAATGACACTGTAGTGATCATCATGGTTCACGGTAGCTCCAATCGAACGCACAGGGAGGCAGAGGACCAGGTAAGCGCTGAAGCAATAACCTAGACATCCTTTCGGTGTGACTATGCGCACCTCTTTGAACCCCCTTTTGAGTTTGTTCTAGTGGGTGAGCCGTACATCCCAAGTGTCCATAGCGTCTAGTTTTTAAATTCTTGAAAACGTGTTTCATATATTAGGTCACTTTATTTTACAAAAATGATTTTCCACGAATGAAATAGCAGGTCACAATGAGCATGCTATTTAGGCGTGTAAATAAAGACCAATATTAATGTCATGGTTACGATATGTATTATTCCATATTGCATACAATTAGGTGTCAAAGCAAGTAATAATGCACATATAGGAATTTCAAACATATAAGCATAAACATCAACATAAATAACCACATATTGTTCCGAGTTCTCTTTCGAGTCTTCCCCAAACGGAGAACCATAAGACCGTCACTAGGATGTAATACCTAGATCGACCCATACATCACTTAAAAAAGCAATTGAGTGGGTCTTGTGGCCGGAAAAACACATAAAATAGCATGGCAATCTCAATTATCAAGTAATTACGCAATTTTATGTATTTGTAAACAATTATGTAATTCTAATTATCATAATAATTCTAATTAACAATTAATAAATTCAAATTAACTTTTAATTCTAATTAGCAAGTAATTTTAATTAACATGTAATTCTAATTAACAATTTAATTCAATTAACAAAGTAATTATAATTAACATGTAAATTAAACTCTAATTAACAAGTAATTCCAATTAACAAATTAATGCTAATTATCAATATAATTTTAATTTGTGTGTAACTAGTTATTATTTATTAAAATTTGACAAGTATAGCATGTAATTTCCAAAATAAAATAAAACGAATAACTAAATTAGGTTTCATGCAGCCTTTTAAAACATATTTATTAATATCAGAAACATGTAACCCATAATCGCAAAAACGAGTTGGCTCTGAAACCACTGTTGGGATTTTAGAACCAGTTAACCATTAACCTCTACGAGTATGCAGCGGATATTAGATCTAGTTAATGCAATTATGTTAAGCACGTAATTAATAAACAAATAATTAATACGATATTAATTAATTAAAAGTTATAAATAAAAGCTAACCTTGCTTGGCAATTGATCTCTAGTAACGGAAACAAGAAACCTACGAAACCTTAAGTATCTAAAATAGATACCTCGAAGAGTATCACACACAAACCCGATTAACGTATACGTTCGATAAAAAACGCTAGTCGAGAACATATTAAAACCCATTCAACAAGTGAACTGCTTTAATATTACTTGAACAAGAAAACCACCAAGAAATCAAAACTTGCTTCTTATCCACAACCCTTCGCTTTCGATGAACATTAACAATAACAATACCGATATCGGACAAGACATGTCCGATATCCTATCATGTGTTTCGTCCGAGATAAACCCCACGACCGAAACAAAACCCACTCCTTGCTGCTGCAATTCAACTGGAAATCGGTACAAGTAACCTCCAATGGATCGAAACCTAAACACTTAAATACTTTACAAGTTTAGGGATGAGGAAAACCAAACAAACCCCAATCGACTTTGTACAAAGTCGACTGGAATTTCTAGCAGTAAACATGGATTGTTTTGGGGTATTAGTCATATTTGATAATTCGTGAGTTTGGAATGGAATATATCTACTTTTATACAAAACCAAAACATCCTATGACTTGGGCTATGACTTGGTCAACAAGTCAAAAACCCAAGCTTCCCATTCTTACATTCTGCCCGATCAGTTTGGTGAAATCAAGGCCCAAGGAAATTCCCAAAGTTCGACCCAATGTCCAACAAAACAGTCCATGGGTCAATACGTGTGATCGGGTCAAGTCATGCATAATACGGGTATGTAATTCAAGTATCGAATACGTTCAACACGTATACTCGTGTTTATCGTGTGTGCCCCCATCGGCTCACACACTTCTAGTCGTTTTGTCGTGTTTATAACTCCCACAAACCAACATTTTGAACACGTTTAATCACAAACTTATGTGCTATGTATTAATGACATATCATTGAGTTACTTATTCAATAATATTAAGACTCAAAAGCTTCTTAAGGATTTATTATATGTTTAAAAGTGGTTTTGAATTAAACTTGATCATAGAAAAAATAGGTTGAGTTTATCCCACATGGTTGAGTGAGTAAACTTGTAATGTGTTTATAACATAGACTTTGAAGGGTTAAAACATTTAACTTTAAAATGTTACAATAATGAGGTTGTGTGTGTTCAAAGTGTTGGTTCAAATTTTGAACACACACACGATTCATTCAAGCGATGTTTGAAGTTATTTTCGTTATAGCTTATTTTTGTATACCGTGTACTCCATAAATAGCATTGTATTTATAAATCCAACACTTCGAATTATTTTTCCATTTTTGTTATATCAGTATGAATCCGGTTTGTAAATATCATTGTATTTATGAATCCGGATTCGAACCTTGGCTACCCCATTTAAGCGACAGTAACTATTACTGTATTTATGTTTTATTGGTTTTCTTTGTAATTGATCTTCCGTATAGGTATGAATAATTTTCTGTCGCAAACATGAATCAAGTTTTTAACTTTCGACTATCTGCCTTGCATTGTAGCCTTTGCTCATGATATATTTTTGATAAAATACTCAAACTACACGTTTAAACAAAGAAATGATTGTAAAAAGAAATGAATACTTACATTGCATAGCCCATAACCGAATAAGATTTTTCTAAAACCTTAAGATATCTTATCAAACAAGTAGCAGAAGCTCGCCGCGTTGCGGCGGGGGTGTTTGCTATATTTTTCAACCGTTGTTGCAGCTATTTACAAATTCGAATGTTAGAACAATATAAATGATTGTAACCAAATCATCTAAATGTTCGAACAAAAGCGGCTATAATCAGGATTACTTTCAACATACCCACTTCCGTTTATCATCGGGATTACTTCGAGAACCTGAGTAGAGAAGTTGGTTCTTGCAGCGTTGAATTAAGGAGCTACATTAATTGACAGATTTGATGATGGCACGATTGCAAGAATATAATTCCATGACACCTATTCTCGTCTTTAAGTTCATGCGATCGCCTAATATACTTTTGATGTCTTGCAGTTAGAATTCCTCCCAGAGTTCAAAATCCTGATGATAATCGAACATGAGAACTAACATATAAGTGGCACTGCAACTTGTATACCAAATTGGAAGCTAAATGACTGTTGACACTCAACAATCAATACATATAAATGGATAATAGAATGTTCAAAATGAAAAGACATTGAACCTTCTCTGTTGTAAGTGCTTACACTACTCATAGCAGTTAAAAAGTTGCACGCTTTGCTTTTCTTTATCAAATTGAACTTTTTTCCTAATTTAGAATTGCATTACCTCAAAATGACTACCCTGTGCACAATTGATGTAAACCACTCAGCCTGGCACAGAATTTAACCAACCAATAAAAGGGCAAGTGTTGTTGATACCTGAGTAGGATCAGGAGAGCCCTTTAACAGTGGACTTTGCCATGCACATTCCGAAGACGTGCTTTAACATGTACGTGCAAAATGGGTCAAGATTCAGGTATCCCCGATGACCCACCTGTCAAAAGTTTCAGATTTGACATTTAAATTAACGGACACATTAAGTTTGAGTTTCAGCTAACACAAATAAAGTTATTTTTATTCAAGATAGAAAATTTCCCGAGGTCGCTAACCTTAGCCTTTCTACTGTCACAATTACTTTCAATATTTGGAGACTTTACACCAACATCAGCAACTGTGCTGCGTGATTCGGCAACTTCCTGGTAAACATTTTCTCCAGAATGGCCGTACCTGTTATAAGAAATTATTGTTAGCTTCGGTTGGTAATGTCAGGTATTGTGAACCAAATGATTATTATAACATTAATCACATATTTCGTATGACCTCAGTTTCTGGAGCACTTGGATTAAAATTGTAACATGTAGCAGGCGTACTTGACAGCCGAAGGACTGTAGTACATAAGTTTCATGTTAAGGGAAACCAATAGTGATAGCGTGAGGTGGAAGATTTTGTTATCAGACTTACCCACATAAGTCGTCATCAATCGTGAGCTAACCGCCATCATCACTGGGTTGGCCAAGTTCTCATAATGCTGCAGAGAAAAACTTTAGCCGTGTCGTTTCGAAGAGATAACCTAACAGTGTTACCCTGCATAAGGCGTTCACTTAGGCGTGTCGCATCTTTCAAAGACCTGAAAACCTATTCGTTAACAGTTATACTTGCTCTAGATTCTGAACGACGATATCTCTCCAGACTACTTTCTTCGTTGCTGGTTTCGTAACATGTCGTCCATTACCAAGACGTTGGATAATACCAATGTAATCAGTCAGTATTGCTTCTCTTTTATCTGCTCGTGAGTATAGTTCATTCCGCGCAGCGATACTGAAATGGTGGCCTCAGAACCCTGTTCCTGGATATAGTTGGATATCAGCGTTGTTCCAAACAGCAAAGTGAGCTCGTGCGGCAGTGTTTGCATCCATTTTTTTGTTTCTTCCAAACTAAATCCGGTCATTGCGTATGTCTTTTTCATTTCTAGATCCCTATCAAACTGCTTGGTATTACGCACTTCCATATTCACTTGTATGGCCCCTACCTGTATCATAGAAAAGCACTATATCAGATATTGATGAATATGTCTATATGCTGGACTATGCAGGAGTATTCTTATCTAATAAAACGTCGTTCGTACCCACTGATCGAGCAACATGCAGCAAAAGTTCAACGGTCAACCAAAAAAATCGTACGCTAAAATAAAGTTTCAATTAATTTATAAACGAAACGAAATCCTTTCCAGTTTCATCAACTAAATATTAAAGTCGAACAAATATACTTGTTGATCTGTAACCCATTCTTCTCATTGCCTATTGATAATGTCTGGTCTGGGATAATACTTCCTGTACACACTATAGGCAGATCACGACATTTTCTATGTCCTGTAGACATGATATATATTGATCCAATATATGTATGATAAAAACTTTTGGTTCTGCTAACACTTACCAATGCAGTTATAAAAATATGTACTGTCATTAATGAAATTCAAGTATAAATATTGGAAATATTTTATAGAAAGATACTTCAAAACAGTTAGCCCTTTGGGATTATATGAATTATACAACCTATCCGTCATGAAGCCACTCAATCATATAGGAATTAGTCAAGCGGATTCAAAAAGGTTTATGGAAACATCCAAAGGATAATCAAAATTGGAATTAGTTGTGATTTTATATACAAACTTAATGGGAGAAGACATGGTAGTTTATAAGTAACACACATATACTTTCTGTCAGTTACCTTACTACAGTTGTGCGTTTTCTTGTCTATGCTTTGGCATCATATGCTTACCAATGTCTTCAGTTGTATCGATAGTTGGCCATGTTTACATGCTTCAACTTAGTTTTTCATCTGTATACTCGGGAAAAAACTACAATGTGCACTTGGTCCTTTGTTGTTCGTCGCAAACTGATGATACCGTTTTCAAGGCCTTCGTTACACCAATAACAGCAGGTAATCAGTTAGGATTTGAGAAACAAAAACCAATGCTCCAAAGTTGACTTTGTAACGTAAGCGTTGGATGTCAATTGGCATGTTGTCAAATGCTAGTCTGTGGGAAAATAGTGAAATCGTAGCAATCCCGTAGCTGAAAATCACAATTCAGATGTTTAAACATTGTGCAGTGGACATTGATTCTAAATCCTGATACTTGTAGTTTCAGAACTGTTATCGCCAAGTACCAACCTCTCTAGAACGGGAGCGACATTTGCGAGGTACCAACTTGCTGAAGCATGAAGAGGCGCATTTCTCACTCGCGTAGATCTAATATCTGAAGCATAATCATCGACATATCATCCATCAATATATACATAAAATGATCCACGTGAGAAATATCTGTGAAGGAGCTGCAGAAGCAGAAAAGACCACTTATCAATTTCCAGCTTAAACAAAAAAGTAAATATATGGAATGAGGAAAGATATGGTTTACTGACCTTGTGTCTTGCCATACAGGATTCACATCAGGATACGGTATCATGAGTGTTGCATTGAGGATTTTAGCAATAGCTACTCCATCACGATCTAACAGAAATATCAAAAATAAGTAAAAAGGGGCATAAAGCAAGAGTATGAGACACATGCTATTGATATGTAATGAAAAATGCACCGTTAGTTCTTTCAAGAAAATATTCACGTAAAAAATCCATATATGTCAATTATATGTATTCCGGTTTCCGTAGGGTCCCTCATGAATAGTTTCTTAGAAGCCAAGTCATATGTTACAATTTTCAGTGGCTAGAAGTACTCGAAAAATTTGTCATAGAGTTTCCAACTTCAACCCATTTAACAAAAACCGGTTGACCCGGGTAATATTTTATCTGTATCAGATGAAAACCAGTTATCAAGGATATGGGCCAAATGGTTACCACCGATCAAAAGCGATACCAAGTGTATTCAGCCGCTTAAAATAAATACAAATAATGAATGAATAAGTGTTTGCAAATCAAGTGAACCGTTTTGACCAAGGCTAAAAGATTACCCGTTTTGACTACTGACCCCTACCCCAAAGTTTGCCACCTCTAATTGTTAAGATGCTACTATTTAAAAATGTAAAAACATACCCCCATTCGCTGCTGGTTCAATCCTCCATCAAGGAACACCTGGATGTATCCAGAGGATTCCGGTGACGATGCTTCAATCAGAAATCAATGAGTCAGATATTATATATGCAGAATCACTACTATTCATGAGCCTAAATTGTCTCAAAATTCATATCACTTACAAAAGCTGTTTATAACAATAGGTTGCAAATAGTTGAGGTCACCGCTGGTCCATTATACTCCACAACCACAGCCCATACACGAACGGCTTACATCTGAAACCAACTAAACACAACAACCTCGAAAGCAGCACCAACCAATCCAAACAGTAAGCATAGACTAAATTTAATTCCGTAAAAATTTAAAACTGTATGTGCATTAACGCTGGAAGCTACCTGCGGAAATTCGGTTGAACCTCTTTTGGCTGACAGCATACACACGCTGGTCGCTGGCTGTAACTCGAAAGGTACATGAAAGCAGTAAGCACTTCAATATTCTTAAACCCTTAAAAAAATACTAAATTTGTTTTAAAAAAGGATTACAAAAAAAAATTCATCTTTTCAGCAAGTGATCGTCAATTTAACATGAACAGTCTAGTGGAAAACATTAGGAAAACGAAACACATACCGAGATCACTCTTAGTATTGACGAAGAGATCATGAGGACGAAACTTGACCATGTAGAAGCCGCATACTTCCTCATCATCCCATTTACTTTCTTTGTGCCCCCTTCTCTCTTCCTCCATCCAATCTTGAGCTACAAACAAACACACACACAACATCCACAATCAAGTAAACATAAACAAACACATCAACTTTCGAAACATTAACCAATTTAAAGTTTCGAATATATCAATAAAACACATCAAAGTTATTTCAATTAACTTTAATTAGTGTTGCTAAATAACCAACAAAAACATAAGAAATAACCAATTCCATCTCAATTAACCTTAATAAAAACCCATAATCCCCAACAGTATTAAAGATTAAAGCTTTTGAATTTGAAATGCCAAGATTCATTAATTTAAACCCAATTAAGCTTAACCCAAATCTAAAAACCCAAATTTAAACTAATTAGGATAAAAAATTGACACTTAAATTATTATCGTCTGCACATATCTCAGCTGCACTGTATAGGTGCGGCAAAAATAAGTAACTTTGAGATTAACTGCCGTTTATTGGCAATAAACCCTACAATCTACCTTTTCCGCGCATTCTACCACACAACGTGGTCAAATGGGTGGGTGTCGTTCGCTAAGCGCCTAGGGAGGCTACAATGTTATACTGGTAAATTGGACGCGCTTAGGAACTAGAGGGAAAAAATTTTCTGGGTCGATGAAGCGTTTTTCCCGTGGCATTTCGATTTTTACACCCAAAGTTAGCTGCCCAAGGATGAGCGCCCCCTCCTTGGAACATATAGCGCAGAAGATGCAGAAACGATAAACGCCAATCGTCTTCCCATTAATTCCTACCCTGAGGAATTTTTGGTGCATATGGGCATCAGTCGTAACTACTTTGGTAGACCTGATGAAGTTCCAATCTTCTTAGACGCGGATGGCCAGGGTGGGTGCTCATCCTTTCGCATTCCTTTGCTTTATTAATGTGAGCCTTTCTTTTCATCTCTGTACTTTTTGTAACCTGTTTGTTGTTTGTCTTTTGTTTCGCAGAGATGGATCTATTCGGAGTTGTACAGTTGGCGAAGCCGCGCCAAGTAACTATAGGGGTGCACCCTGTGAGGGAGGGTGAAGTCCCCATTTTGGATGTGACTGCGGGGCGTATCATGGAGATGAACTTAGAGGAGGCTGGGAGTAGTGGTCCTGGTGTGTTGGAAGCTACCCCTCTACAAAGCGTACCCAGCCCCCGTGTATCGTCCCCTCTGGTAGAACCGTCGCACATAGATGTGGCGGAAAGCATGGAAGAGGAGAGCCAAGGATTGAAGCGCAAGAGGGTGCTTGGTGGCGATGGTGCAAGCGCATCCAGGAAAAGCGTCCTGTTGTACTTGACGTGGAGTCGTCATCGAGTGATGTTGCATTGCCCCCCTTCTGATACTGATGTTCCCCCGTAAGTATTATTTTCAAAGCCCTTATCGCATTTCCTGTTTATGTAGTGAAACAATCGCTAATTCCTTTTTTGCGTGCAGCGTTGAACATTCTGGGGAATCGCCTTCCAAGGCTAGTCCTGTGCACGCTGAAATCTCTGAACCAAAGAGTCAAGGCGCTGAGCAATTGGCGTCTGGGGACGTGCCCGTGGATCAGCTAATGGAGGAGATTGCTTCCTTTGTTGCGCACCAGGTTGCATTGGTTGCGCAGCTAAAGACGAGGTATGCTGGGGAAAGCAGCCAAAGCACGCAAAAGGATGAAGAGATTGCTCATCCGAAGCGCCATGGCCGCTGCTCGCCGAATCGAGGCGCAGCTCGTATGCCAAGAGACTTGCCGAAGAGAAGATGTCACTTCTACCCAGTGAGCCGAGCGGTCCGCTAAAAGAGTATAAGGCTACGCGCCGGGCCCTTGGGTTTATGGAACATGGGAAAGATGAACACTTCGCTCGGGAGAGTTTCGTGCATTTCACGTGGAGGAGATGTTGAAGAAGCAAGAGATGAAGCTCCGAAAGCTAAGCATTGAATATGATGAGGAGCTTTATCCACAGTTAGTCTGCTGAAAGTTCCTGCTGATAACGTGCCTGGTTATAATGAGCACGCGTATGATGACCTGGTTGCCGCAATGGAGAAGATGAAGCTGTTGGAGCTTCCTCTGATTGCGGAGTTGGAGCGACCGGGATTATCCCATAGGGTAATTATGGAAGGGCTGACCTTGGCCCGCCATCGTGCTGAAAATGCAGAGGCGCAGCCGGATTATTATTTGAAGCCTAATGAGTCCCAGCTGCAGGTGCCTATTTTTGCTCGCCCTTGTGATATCTTGAACCCTTTCGCACTGGAGAAGGAAATCTCTTTAAAGGAATCCTTAGAAGCTCATGAGACGAGACTTGCCAAGAAGAAAGGTGTTAAAGGCAAGGCTATTTTGTGTGGCATTGGCGCGGTGCACCTTCCTAGATCTGACGGGGTACCTGTTAGTGTTGCCACGGTATCCCGTCAAGACTCTGATTTGTTGAAGAAGCTAAAGGAGGTTGGGGACGCTGCAAGCCGTGTGGAGGGCTCATCTCATAGGCGCCGTAATAGTATGTAGATTATATCTTCGTTGTAAATATCATTTTGTAAGAACTTGTAGTCCTTAATAAAATATTCCTTTTTGTTGAATGCGTGATGATGTGGTTGCAACTTATAATGTTTGTACTTAGTGATTTGTCTTTTAATAAGAGCATACGAACTGTCTAAGAGGCAAATTGTTACATAAGCGCGACCAATATGTGGAGTTCATAATCGTGTGTGAACTATCATACTTATAAGTATTTTAACATAATCGTGTATGTTGTGATATGCAGCGTACTGTAAATATCATAGTAAGGAACCAAGAGTCTTGATTCCTGGTTTTGTTAAACGCGCGCAATGTGCATTGTTGCACATCCGTCGTGGAATGCACATCGAACTTATTCCAACATTTTGAAAATAAGGTGTTTAACAAGGATGCGTCATCCAATGTTGATGGGTTTGCAACCCTCTTACTCAACGAGTTATTTAGTAGGTTTACTCATCCTTTGCACCATCGTGGGTGTAGTAGGTGCATGCACGCCATGTAGGAAAAAGATAATAAGACAACAGTGTTGAGATATGAATAATATGTAAATAATAAATTGAAATGTGTCGCGGAGTTAGCTAGAAACCACGACATTTTATTAATACTTGCAAGTTTTGTAAAAAGAAAAGAAAAACATTTGCCTAAGTAAACACAATGTAAATACACGGATATTTATTGAGCACTATACTAAAGTGCAGGAGTGTCCGTGCACTGGTCCGTTGCCGTTACTAGAGATAGCATCGTTTGAGATTGTAGATGTTCCATGTACGTGGTAGCTCACGTCCATCCATGTCACGCAGCTTGTACGCGCCTTTTCCTAATGCTTCAATGACCTCATAAGGTCCTTCCCACTTTGGTCCAAGTTTCCCTGTATCTTCTGCGTGGCTCGCATCATTGGCGCGATATACGAAGTCACCTGGTCTGAATGAAACATTAGCACTTTAGCATCGTAGTATCCCTTCATTTTGACTTAGCTCGTGCTTCACATATAGGCGCGCTCACGCCTTTCTTCCAACAGGTCAAGTCGATCGCCGCTCATCATCATTGGTTGTAACATTAACTTCGGCGCGAATAGTTGGCATCCCAATTCTGCGGTATGACGGCTTCTGTCCCATAGACAAGGGAAAAGGGAGTGTCTCCCGTGCTAGTTTTTATGGAAGTGCGGTGCGCCCATAAAACATGCGATAATTCCTCCGCCCACCTTCCTTTGTGTTTGTCTAAGCGGGCTTTAATTCCTTCACCTAGACTACGGTTTGCACGCTCGACCAAACCATTGGTTTGTGGGTGTTTGACTGACGCGAAGTGTTGTACAATATTCAGTTTCTCGCACCATTCCTTGAAAGGGTTGTCACCGAATTGTTTTTCGTTATCTGAAATGATTTCCCCAGGCAATCCGAAACGGTATACAATATTTTCCCAAACAAACCATTTTACCTGATATCCTGTGATTGTCACGACTGCCTTTGCTTCAATCCACTTGGTGAAATAGTCTATAGCCACTATAAGGAACTTCAATCCCCCTACCGCAACAGGGAAGGGGCCTGCAATGTCGATACCCCACTTATAGAATGGTCATGGCGACGTAATAGGTGTTAGTTCCTGTTGTGGTTGGCGTGGGACAGGTCTGTGAACTTGGCAGTCACCACACTTTCTTATTAAGTCCCGCGCATCCCAGTGCATTGTAGGCCAGTAGTATCCTGACCTTAAAGCGCATGCCACGACGGACCGTGGTCCGGAGTGCATACTACATGAACCAACGTGGATTTCTCGGAGTACGTAATCTACTTGCAGTGGTCCAACACATCGAAGCCATGGTTGTAGAAAGGAGCGCCGATAGAGTATACCGTCCCGAAGTTCAAATCTCTGTGATGTACGTCGTACCCTTTGGGCGTCCTTCTGTTCTTGGGGCAATACGCCCTTGCTTATGAACTCGACTATTGGGGTCATCCATGTAGGACCTTGCTCTTCTATCACCGTGGATATTTCCATCTCCGAGATGGACTTGCTCTTCAGAGTTTCCACCAATACTTGTTTTGACAGGTGCGCAAAGTTCGTGGATGCAATCTTGCTTAGCGCATCCGCCTTTCTGTTTTCCCCTTTAGGAACTTGTTTGATGGTAAACCTGTCGAAATCCTGGATTAGGGACTTGGTTTTGTCAAGATATTGAATCATGTTCTCCTCTTTAGCCACATACTCGCCCAGCACATGGTTGGCTACTAGGCGGGAATCCACATTTGCTTCTAGATATCGTATGCCCATTCGAGCTGCAATGCGTAATCCAGCGATCAGAGCCTCATATTCAGCCTCGTTGTTCGTGGCTGTGAATTCAAAACGCAGTGCGTAAGTGAATTCCGTTCCATCTGGACTCGTGAGAATGAGGCTGCTGACCGATCCACACATGAGGATCCATCCGTGAATAAGATCCATGGTTCTAGTAATTCCACCTTGTTTTGGGGGTGTCATCGGCGTCGGTTTTTCAATAATGAAATCGCTAGTATCGCCCCTTAACCGCTGATGCGTGGTCTGTAGGAAATGTTATGCTCACCTAGCAACATGCTCCACTTCTGTAGACGTCCTGATGCGTCAGGTTTGGAAATGATTTGCTTTATAGGTTGATCTGTGATCACCGCTATTGGGTGCGCTTGGAAGTACCTTCGCAGCCGTTTAGCAGCGAATACTAGCGCCAAGACCAACTTCTCCATTGCGCTATAGTTGACATCCGTTTTCTTGAGCGCTTTTCTTACAAAGTATACCGGTGTTTGTACTGAATCCCTGTCTGTCAGTAGCACCGAGCTAACTGCTCCATGAGTAGCGGACAGGTACATAATTAGTTCCTCCCCTGGGCGGGGCGCGACTAACGTGGGGAGCGTTGCTAAGTGTTGTTTAAGTTGTATAAAAGCTTCTTCGCCTCCGTCAGTGAAATCCCTTTATGTACACTTCTTGAGCGTTTTGAAGAGAGGTAGTGACTTATCTGCTGATTTGGATAGGAATCTGTTTAAGCCAGCCAATTTTCCATTCAAAGACTGGACTTCCTTCAATGTGCGCGGTGAGGGAAGTTGAATAACAACCTTCGTTTTTTCTGGACACGGTTTGATGCCGTTGGGCTCTATCAAATATCCTAGGAACATGCCCTCTGTAGCGCCAAAGGTGCATTTCTTAGGATTTAACTTCATGTTGATATCTCGTAGTGTTTTAAATGTCTCCTCAATATCTCGCACCAATTCATCCTCCGTATGGCTTTTTATGACAAGATCATCAACATAAACCTCTAGGTTGCGGCCCACCTGCTTTTCAAATGCGTTATCCACCAATCGCTGGTAGGTAGCGCCTGCGTTCTTCAAGCCAAAGGGCATCTTAGTGTAACAATAAACGCCTTGGCTTGTATGGAAGGCCGTTTTTTCCTCATCTTTCTTAGCCATCTGAATTTGCTGGTATCATTTGTACGCGTCTAGGAAGCATTTAAGTGGGTACCCACACAAAGATTCTACCTTCCAGTCTATCTCAGGTAGCGGGTAGCAGTCTTGTGGACATGCCTTGTTGAGATCTGGGAAGTCCACGCACATTCTCCAACTACCATCGCTTTTCTTGACCAACACTGGGTTGGAAAGCCAGTCATGGTAGTAGACTTCTCTTATGATACCTGCATCCACAAGTTTATGTACTTCTGCCAGAATTGCTTGTGCGCGCTGTGGAGCTTGGCCGCGCTTCTTCTGTCGTACTGGGTGGTATCTTTGTCGGATTTGAAACTTCTGTTCTGTAATTGAGCGTGGTACGCTGGTCATGTGTTTTGGTTCCCATGCAAAGATATCGAGGTTCTTTTGCAAGAGTGCGCACACGACTGCCCTGCCGTTATCAGACAGCGATCCTCCAATAGATACCTCTTGTTCGGGTACTCGGGGTGAATTGCAACCCTCGTGTTTGGTACCTTATGTGCTGGCCTGCTCGAATGTGCCGCGTCTCACATGTAACCGTGTTACATTCTCTAGATGGCACGGTGGTATTGTAGAGAGTAACAATGCCTCCTTCTACCAGGAATTTGAGCATTCCATGCGCTGTAGATGGTACTGCGCGTATTGCTGAAATCCCTTGTCTTCTAATAATGCCGTTGTATGGTGAAGGGGATTTGATTACTATAAAATTCATCCAAGCTGTCGTGGAGTGCTCCTGATTGCCAACATTGACTAGAAGGCGTATTTGCCCCATGGGCCATATTTTTTCTCTTGTAAAACCGGTTAGCGATGTCTTGGTTGGGAGCAACTGACTTCGTATCTCAGGTCGCAGTCGTTTGAAACAATGTTCATACATAATATCTGCGGACGCTCCTCCATCAACATACATGCGGTGGATGTCGTGACCCCCTGCATTAATTTCAATGGTGAGCGGTTCTACCACTGCGTTGTCCGCAGCCAAGGTAGGGAAGGAGATTTCGCTTCCGCGGGAAAACTTTTGGCTGATCTTCTGCCTAGTCATTCGCTGCCATGATTGTATCATGTAGATGGTATCAGCTTTTTCTTTGGGTACTTCTTTCTTGTTCCCAGTCTTCTGCTTATCTTTCCCTTCTTTCTTGATGCTTTTAACCAAATGGTCCAATCTGCCTTCTTTTACTAGCTTATCGATTAGCTGGCGCAGTTGGACACACTCATTGGTGGTATGGCCCTTCTGTGCATGGTAGTCGCAGTATCCGTTCCCCACGCGCTTATCTTCTGGAGTGCGCATCGGTGGGGGCCTGGGGAAGTTCGCGCCTTCCGTCGCGAATATCTCCTTTGGAGTCTTGGTTAGCGGAGTATATTTGTCATTATCTCGTCCGTTCCCTTGGCCGCGGTAGTTCTTGTTGCGATTGCTACTTTGATCAGCGGATTGTCTCCGGGACTGTTCTTGTGACCTATAGTTTGAGTAGCCCTTCCTGCTATCCGCTTGCTTCTCCTTGGATAAAGGACCTTGTCCGTTTATAAGTTCATCAAATGTCCGGGGATCTTGTCGTTCAACCTTTTGATAAGTTCGGGTTATTGATCCCATTCATAAACCCCGAGATCTTCGTACTTCCGGCATGCCTTAACCTATATGCACTCATCTTTGAAGCGCTCCACATAAGCGCTTGTAGATTCCCCGGCGCGTTTTACCCTAGCGAGTTCGACAGGTTTTGGCGCACTTTTTCTTTGAGTGAAGTTCAGCGAAACGCCTTTCGCAATTCTTCAAAACCATCAATGCTTCTGCGTGGAAGCTTCTTGAACCGGTTGTGCATTACCCACTAATGTGGAATTGAACATATGGCACCACACGGTAGTGGCCAATTTTCAATGGTAGCAAATGATTCGAAAATTTTAGGTGATCGTCGGATCACCTGTTCCATCACAGGTCTTCACATTGGCGGGCATGCGCCTTCTCTTATTTTCTAAGAAATCACTAATGCGCTGAGTGAACGCATCCACCTTTTGCGGCGCCGGGAAGAGACATGTCTTCCTCCTCCGGTCGCGATATCTTCCTCCGGACTTCCGGTGTCGGTTATTTGTCTCGTTGTCCGAGGAATCACCGAGAACGTGCTTTCTCTTTGTCGCAACTGCGCCGACCGCTCGAGGAGTCTCCAGAGGATGAACTTCTTCTCTTTCGGCGCTTGCGCCGACTGTCCTCAGAATCTGAACTTGAAGGGCTTCCACTTGGGGGGCGCCGTCCCCCCAATCTGTCGTGGACCCTGCGGTTACCAAGTTTATTGTGGACGTTGGTATGCCGCCTGTCTTCTTCATGTTCTTCCAGGTATTGCAGGTCAGCCGCTGCATCATTCTCAACTCTCTTCCCAATCCTGGTAAACACTGGAGGTCAGCGGCTATCTTTCCCGCGCCTTTCCCTCTGATGGTACGATGGAGACGCCTCATACTCTGTGTCGAAGTTTAGTCGGGATTTTAAGCTCTGACTCGACCTCTTTTTTGCCTCCTCTTGCATGAGGGCAGCCAAGGCTTCATAGTTTTGAGATACGAAGTCACTTGGCGCTAATTGGTAACTCCTTCTAGCGAGCATCTGTTTCACATCCGGGCTCTGTTTGGAGAGGTGCGCCTGGCGTTTTTGTGAGATCCTTTTCTAGTAGGGGAGTGGTAAAAAGGTTACGCGGTGGATCTTCCACGTTGGTTGTTGTTGTGGTGGCATAGGTTGTCCCGTCGCGGCGTTCCACCGCTGGGAAGACAGTCCGAACCTTGGTTTTAGCCACGCCGGTTGTTCGCAGGCTTGCTTGAAGGTGGCCGATCCGCTTTCTTTGTTTCTTCCCTTGTAGGTCGCCATGCGATCGCTGATTTTGGTTTCCTTGCTTCGTTATTCTAGTTCTTAGTGTTTGTGTCCCACGGATGGCGCCTCTTGTTGATACAAAAGTTGGGCGTTCCTTGTTTGGACTCTGATTCTCGTATCAATTGGATCTTAATGCTTGAGACCTGCGCACTAAGAAGACAGAAAACACCGTTAGGCACACCGTGGGATTGTCTCCCACGATTATCCTCCGGCGTGAGAGTAAGTAATCGGTTTTAGGGTACAATTGAGAATTAGGGTTTTTAGATCGTACCTTTTAATGAGGGCCGAGATGCCCTTTATATACACACGGATCCCTTATTGATTTCGTATTCCCCAAGCTTCGACGTATCCCGCCTAAATCGGGCAATCAATACATATCTCGTATAATAAGAGATATCTGATATCCAAAACCACAAATAACTTTTGGTTTGGGCCTTCGTGGGCCCAAACCGTTATTGGTTTAGCCCATGCGTACTGGGCTCAGCTGCTAATAACGTTATTGGCCGGGTTCATGACCCGAATAGGGACTATACGTCATCATATAATATTCCCTTTAGATACGGCTCATACAAGTTTGGTGTTTATTTAAACATTTCTGAAAATTTCAACAAAGTATATTTGGCAAAACTAGTCGTAAAGGTAGTCGCTTGACTCCAAAGCTGTTAACATGAGCTACAAGCTGTATCTTTTTTTCAATAAAAGTGTTTGGTAAGTTAGCTGTTAAATGTGATTATAAGATGTAAAATGACATAAAATGATATATTTATAAATGTAAACAAATATTTGGAGGGTATATCAGTAATTTAAAGTTTTAACAGCTCTAAAATGTTTAAAAAACTTCGTGAATCAGCTTTTTATTTAGGAGCTATTTGTTTGAAATAAAAGTTTGAAGTTAATGTATCCAAACGAAGATACTTAATTTAAATGAGATTATTTTTATAACAAAAAGCTAACAGCTCCTCAAATAGCTCCTACCAAACAGGCCCCAAAGTAATTTTGAATAATTTTTTTACTAATATACATGTTTAAAAAAAAAGCTATTTAATAAATAACTAAAAAGTGTCCTTTAGAATCGAACACACATATCCTCATCGATCTAACCAACGGTATGGCTATCTTTAATGTTATCTTTGTTGCTCTAATATATTTAACCAAAATAAGTATCATTGTTAAAAAAATAAATAAATTAATGTTATCTTTGTTGCTCTAATATATGAGGAGAGTTATTTTACATACCAAACTTTTCCCACATACCAAGGGACTCATCTCCACCATCCATCTAAAAAGAAATCAATGGCTGAGATTAAAAACATTTTATTATTTCACATATTTTTTATAATTTAAATATCTCTTAAACCGTTAATCGTTAAGTGATAATATTTACACCATCGCGACGAGCATTTAATTATCTTTTTATAGACGGGCACTTTGATATACTTTCGAAAAAAAGAAAAAAAACTTCGCTTTTTCACCTTTTTCGTTCGTTCGTTTTTTACGTTACTGAAATTTACATGAAAAAATCATATATGATAAAACACTAAATCGAATATCACATGTGATATTAGTGTTAAATCATATATGATATGTAATATCACATGTGATATTATATATTACATATAATATCACATGTGATATTACATATCATATATGATATTACACTAATATCACATATGATATTCAAATTAGTGTTTTATCATATATGATTTTTCAATGCAAAATTCAGTAACGTAAAAACTAAAAACTTAAAAACGTGAAAAATACGAAAATAAAAATTTTGTCGAAAGTATATTAAAGTGCCTATCTATAGAAAGATAATTAAATGCTCGTTTAATGATATATTTTTTAAACAACGATTAACGGTTTGAAAGATATTAATATTTGAAAAAAAAAATGATGAAAGTGAGTTTTTTAAATTGTATGGATTAATCTCATCCATTAGATCAAATAAAAATGGAGGGTAGAGATTGATCCCTTGGTATGTAAATAATCTTTTGTCCTCAAATGATCTTAAATCCTAATATATTTAACCAAAATAAGTATCATTGTTAAAAAAAATAAAAAAATAAGTATCATTGTTAAAAAAAAAATTAAAAATTAAAAGAAAGAAGAGAGAAAGCCGAATTCGAACTTTCGTCGTTCATCTCAAACGAAACAATGTTATCCGGCCGCTCCCGTCACATCATTAATTTTCCCCCATTATATTATTTGACTAAATCTTGACGAAACTTGCTACAAATGCACAATAGTGTAGTAATATCTACAACTTACTACTAATGCATAATAGTGTAGATAAGGGTTATTTTTGTCGTAGTGTTTTACTTTAAAAACATGTTAAAGTGCTCATTAGTATTGTAGGATGCAATTCAATTACGTACAAACTCAAACTCGAAAACAGTGTTTAGGAGTGACACATAACTAGACAGTCATTAATACATAAAAACTTTCTATTTTCTCTCATCGACAAAATAGAGAGGCTCTCTCAAGATATGTGTCGATCTTTTCGGATAAAATTGTCAAAGTTGGCTATGTGAAAATTTACGCAGTCCACGAACCATGTTCACTCACCCAACATAACAGAAAAGTCACCTAACATAACATAAAAGAAAAAGGTTAGTGACTTTTTTCTTATAATTCTATCGAAATCTTCATAAATTATGAACTGTCGCATGTATGTACATACTAATTAAATTTCCATTTTATACATAAAGTTAGGAAACAAAAATATTGAAAAGGTGATATACATATATTTGGGGAGATGATTTGCACACTACACCAATTTATTTGCACACTCAAAATTTTGTGTGACGACATTTATACCTTTAATATTTGTGTTTTGATTGAACACTCCACTAACTGATGTAGGGGTATAAATGCCATAACACAAACATTTTGAGTGTGTAAATCAAATGATTGAGTGTGCAAATCACTTCCCATATATTTGAAAGGTAAAATGACAATTCACAGCTAAACTATAAATATTACATTCATATAAATTTCATATGAGCATTGTTATATTTTCCTACAGTTTGTTTTTAGTTATCTTCTTATCAACACAAGAAGATGACAAGTGAAATTCATTGTTTTCTCTTTTATAATATCATTCAATCACTTTTTTAAATACATCAAATATATGAATAAGATATATAAGAAGATATATCATTTTTCATTTCATATATCTCGTCTATTACTTGATTACATTAATCTCACTTAGGTAAAGATCTACTGGTATTCACAAAGTCATAATATGGTAAAATGGGTAATCGGTGATGGTTTTTCTACTTATTTGGATAGCTTAACCGATGTATTTTTATAATTGTTCCTTTCTTTCGCCACTTATCTAGTGACTAGTGGGGGCTTGAAACTTAAAGCTCTTGTGATAGGTTATGTGACTTACCACTAGATCAACTAGTGGTGGTTAAAGTATTAATTGAGGTATGTTTAGTAAATTTTGCTAGAATCGAAGATGACACTTATATTATAAGTTGAAAGTTAAATATTATATTTTTATAAAAGTGTTTTTCAAGCTTATTTTCATCAAATAATATAAAATTATATCAAATTAAATAAAAAATATTTTTAAGTTTTCACGTGTTCATCTATAGTAGTAAAGAGATGTTTGTTTAGCTTATTTGTTTTTTGGCTAATATATCACAAGCCTTAAAATTTCGGCTTATTGGAAGACTTATAGTCGTATATGAGTTTATTATATAATATAGTTAATTGCATTTTTGGTTCCCCCGGTATGGCCAAATTGCATATTTGGTTTCTAAAACTTTAAAAGTGCACTGTACATCTTCATTTTGAAGTTTTCATTGTATTTTTGGTCCCTGTAGTATAACCAAATTGCAGACTTGGTCCCTATGGTATGGCCAAATTGCGGATTTGATCCCTGAAACTTTAACGTCGTCTGGACTCAGAGGACAAAAAATGCAACGAAAACTTCAAAATGAGAACGTACAATACATTTTTAAAGTTTTAGAGATCAAATATGCAATTTGGCCATACCAAGGGACAAAAATGCAATTATCATATAATACTAAAAAGCGTACACATTGTATGCAAAGCAAGTGCAAGCAAAGCAAGCATTTAATGCAAAGTTCCTAACTTGGCGAAATAGTCCTTTGAGGTTCAAGTGGTCTTTGCAAAGTAAGTCAAACATTAAATGCAAAGTTTCACAACTTGGCAAAAACAGTCCCTAAGGTTTAAAGGGCGTTGCAAGGTAAGTCCTGTAGAATTAATTGCTAACTATAGCAACCTGGCAAAATTAGTCCCTAAGGTTTAAGTGTCGCTACAAAATAAGTCCTTTGAAGTCTCACATCTCGCCAGCTTGGGTTTTACATTTCGTTAACTCTATATAATAAAAAACTTATATAAGCTCAAAAGTGTTCAAATAAACCAGAAAATTAAAGCTTATGCAATATAAGCCGAAACCAAATAAAGCTAATAAATCCACTTATAAGCATAAACAAATAAATACCCCTAAAAAAATTGAAGTAATTTCATTAATTATAACCCACCTCACGAGTCGCTACTCACTCCACCGGAGACGAAGAATCACACTCCGTAAAACCTCATTTTGTTGCTTATTACACATACAGTATCCGGTATGAATTCGTTCACTTATTAACCTTCACAGTTTTACTGTTGTATAATTCTATTCTACTTTATATAAATGCTCTCTATAACTACAATTTTACCATGATAGAAACACACTCTTTGTCAATTTATAGTTTTTGTTGAAACATTGGAAAGTAACTTACTTTGCGATGAAGTAAATGAGTTGAAATTTAAAATGAAGACAAGGTGTTTGATGAAATGTCTTTTAAGGAGATGTAACTTGTTATATTTTGGGTTGATTACATCGTAAAGTAAGTTACTTTCAAATGTTTGCCGGTGTAATGTTAGATAAAATGTCTTTTTCTTTTTCCCTTTGCACGTAACTTAATTTCATCTTTTTAACAGTTGTATGTAAGTTATTATCAAAAGCAGGTACAAGGGTGACGTGGCGTACCGCCACGTCTCCGTTTTACATCCTGTAGAAGGTTACTCACATGCAACGGTTAAAAGATGAAATTATGTTACGTGCAATTGAAAAAAGAAAAAGACATTTTATTTTACATTACACTGGCAAACATTCGAAAGTAGCTTACTTTGCAATGTAATCAACCCAAAAAAAAAGTTGGTGTAAAAGCTTTAGTTACAAGTCAATGATGAGTGGTTGTTTTGTGTTTAATGTTTATACTGGACTAGGATGATTAGAATGACTGGATTTTTAAAATTTCCAGCTTAAAACACTAATAATGATACCACAAAGGGTGAAGAAGGCGATCACAGATAACCCGAAGAAACTTGCAACGTTGATTGATCTGGTTAACTTGCCTTATCCACTTAAAGAGTTTCTTGGACAGTCTCAAGGTTCTCAATTAGGCTGTTTTCGGCGTGTTTGGTCTTACATAAAAGAAAATAATCTTCAGGTACATACTAAACTTCAGTTTTGTGTTGTTACCATCATTATAATCCCTGTTACTTTATGCACAGGTATAGATACCATTATGTGTTATTATTGCGTTTATAACTTGGATTTTAGCCCGTAACGGTTTTTCTAGCTTTTTAACTGTGTAATAAAAACATATAAAACTGCAGAGAAAATGCTTGCCATGTTAGGTTGCAAAATGAGCGGATCAGGCAAGCTAGGTTATATGTAAAACGACTTGGGTAACATGGGTGGATCGGTCATAATACGATAGCCTTGTCCTTAATATTAATTTCATTAATAACCAATGCTAATAACTTATTTGACCTTGAAATTTTTGACCCATTTGACTTGTTCTTTTTTCTAGCTACATTATTTAATTTTATCTGTTTGAACGATTAGGCATATATTCAACTAAAACTGACCCGTTTTTCACACAAATGAGTGAAAAATCCCCCCTCTTATCCCGTAAAGTGTATTAAAGAGTCATTTTTCTGTGCAAGTAAATTTCAAATAGACGTCGCACTGAATAAACTTGAAGATTGCAACTATCCATTTGTCTGGTTTAGTTGTAAATCTTTCACTGACATTCTTTTGTTTGCTTCACACACGTCGCATGTTTGTGTTACTAATAATGCATTTGTTGCTATTGTTGTAATTCAGGATCCAAACAACAAGAACATAGTCAACTGTGACGCTAAACTGAAGAGTGTTCTGTTGGGCACAGCTCAGGTGGATCTCGCAGAACTTCCTATGCTCGTTAAGTTACATTTTCCAAAGCAGCAAAAGTGATTCAAAATTGAGATTCATACTTGTTAAGACAATATTATGCAATGAATTGCTCCTTTTGTATAAACATTAAATATCTGTAGTAGTTTCTTTTAATAATACTGGTTTACATATCACAGTGTATTTCCTTTGATATAATCCATTACTTCAAATTGCGACGAAATTATTGGTTTTGGGATAAGATATCGGGTCAGCCTGGAGCAAGTGATTCAGACAAGAAATCATTGAGAAGCAGGCCTAAGATCCCATTTATTGGTTTCTCCCTAACAAAAGAAACATTTTTATCAAACTTTATCGAATGGTCGAAATGGGCAATGTTTACCAGCTAATTCGTATTCTGCCAAGATTTTTCTGAGAGATGTCAAAGAATAACGTATTAAATGCGTAAATGATTGTAAACCTACAATGGCACAATACAAACATGGGATAATGATCCCTGGTGTTGCTGCAGCCATTTTTACCTGTTGTTATGCCTATTTCATGTTTACCAACTGATTTTGACCATGTAATTATGCTCGAACTTATAACTTAATGGTTTCCCAATGGCTCATGAGTTGATGTTTTAACAAAATTTATTCCAAAATTTATCCCAATGGCTCGATGAGTCAATTCCAGTGCTCGAACTTACAAGTTGATGCAGAGAAGATTCCTGCTGAAAACAGCAGGGATAATATGCCTTACAAACATTAAACCAAACTTATATTTACCATTTCTGAATTAAACCAAACTTTTTTATTTAGCCAAATAACCCATTGAAGGTAAAACATTAGACAAAATAAACCATTTACAAGTATAATGATTTTGCATATACCACAGTATTTCAAAGCCAACTTATTACTTATATACTGTTATTAGCTTTAACTTGAATTTGTCAATGAATTAGTGGAAAAGGAGATTCAATGTGTCATAAATGAAGAGAGCACAATACAATATCCTCTTGCGGTCACTATATTTCATTGTCCAGTACTAATATATAACCATTTGCCATAACTATAACACCCATCTAATTGCAAAATCAAAACCTTATCCCACAAATTACAACAGGCAATTCACCAGGAAAATATTCAAGTCTTTACTATTCAGTTGTCATCGTCACCTTCCCTTTTCATCGGGTCAGAGCTCATAATTCTGAGATTTTTTCTGTACTGAGGAGACGTTAATCTCCTTTCTAGTGGCGTTTTCCTCTTGCTCACAACAAACCGATTCACCCCTTTACGCATTGGCATGATTGATGGGAAATCTTCATCAGGGATTTGACTTAATTCAGAAATGTCCTTGATCTGTGCCACACGTTTAAACCACCTTTCTGCTTTAGCCTCTTCTGACATATCCAATGGATCAGTTTCCGTCACGGCTGATCCCTCGAGACTCTTACCTGTCCACCCACTCCTAACATTCATGTTTTCTGGTGTTTGTTGACTAAGGTGCGAGGTTTCATGTCTAGGCTCATTTCTTCTGAACTCGTTATTAGATAGATCAGTATTAATATTTCCACTAGATAAGGTTCTGTTGCCAATAGACGATGCTGAATTCATGTTATTGATACCGCTCATCTGTTGATTTCTTGTTCCTTGAACAGGATTATTACCAGGTGTGGCATTATACGTCGGTTTTATTGTTGTATCTGTGCTCTTTGGCTGCTGCTGATCATTTTTATTGGTGGAATAGTCGGGTGAAAATGGAACGAAAGGAACAAAGCTGCTAGTGCTTCCTTGCTCCATGGCATTTTGTCTTCGATTAGGAGAAAACGGTCGATCTTTCTGTCTGTTATCTATGAAACGATTATCCTCTTTACGCATAGACATAATCGGAGGAGCTTCATTGCGTGAACTAGCATTTGTGGGGCCCGTGACACCATGCAATTCTTTTACCTTCTGAAACCATCTTTCTGTTTTATCTTCTTTAACGGTATCTTGAGTCTGCGTGTTCGGAGCATACGTGGGTGATACTACGTCTGGTCGATTAAACGCGCATTTGAAGCACACTAAATTCTTTCGGTAATTAAAGAAATTACACCTGAAGATGAAAGAGATTAACAACGTGTCAGATTCTTTATGGACTTCATAGCTAGTAAATGTAGGGTTAAAGTAATGTTTACCGAGGACAGTCCCACTCCCCATCAGCCAATTGTCTTTGTGGTTTCAACTCTTCACATTCGAGGCATTTAGTGTTCCTTGCAAAGTTCATGAAACTGCATCTGCTCAAACACAAATTCTATTGGTTTATGCTTATGGTAATCTAGTCGCTTATATACACATATATATAAAGTTTGCATCTTTGTTTCTTCCTTAGTACTCTGACCCCCTTATTGTATGAGTACATAGAGCATCTTCACAATCTGACAATTTAACTAAGACGCGACAATTGTAGCCCATTTGTGTAAGAATGGATCAATTAGGGTTTGTAACTCATTAATAATTGGTCAAACGGGTAAAATACAAATACAGTACATACCCAACTCGTTTTGACCGAAATTAAAGATGACATGTTAAACTTGAACTTAAAGATGAACCCTTTTGTCCTATAACTATTATGCGCACATTACATAACTTGCCTACAACCTCTAGACTAATACTTGAAAATCAAGCATATAATGAATCAAAACAAGAACTGCAACTTACTTTGGGCATATCCAATCACCCCTCTTCATTGTAATATTTGGTCCAAGATTTCTTGGCATTTGTTCATACTGCTCTGGTGCTCGGCCCCTAGAGTCTAAGTTAGCCATCTCATAAAACAAGCTTCGCACATATGATTCAGTATTCTCCTTAACGCTTCTTTCGGGATGAACAATAGGATTGTTTACAAAATTCAGTATATACTTCATCAAGTCCACTGAAGTTGCTTCATTTGATCCCTCCGCCTTCAATTCAATAAAAGTTAGTCAATATGTACGTCATTCTAGTTATTATACATATTCATTTGAGCAAACAAGGGAACCTGTAAGAAAGTCTTCATTCTTCTGTCAGTTTCATGGGCACTTCTGAACAGATATGGATATACGTCATTAATAACCACCTCGATATCCTTCCTAGAAAGCCACCTGAAAAAAAAAATCATATAAGAAAAGGAACTTCTCACTGGGCTCACGATACACATTGCATTATCTCATAGGAGGTGTTTAGCACTGCGGTTTCCACTGATTATTTATTCAGTTTCTAGTATTCGTATATAAATAAATTAATGCTCAAAAGTTTTAATTTTAAACATCATACTTGCAATAAAACTGATATTAATTATAAGAATATTTAGATATTGTGTAAATCCTGAAACAATCGGAATTTGCCAAACATTCATAAACAGAATAGCAAAACTTCTAAGCATCAAATGCATTTAAACACTATCTCCTGCCCATTCAGGATAAACCATATCACATGATCACTTTCAAATAACAATGCTAAATACCCCATTGAGTCATTACGACAGTGTTTGGTAACGAACTTTTTGAGCGTTTAAAATTTAATGCTTGTTTGGCAACGAGCGTTTAGCTTTTATAGTTTGATAAAAAAAAAAAAAAAAAATCTTCTCAGAAATGCTAATAAAAGAAGCGTTTAGGTTTTACATCATTCAACACTTTATAATTACACATACGGACATACCAGCTACAAGTACCTTACCAAAGGCTTTTATAAAACAAATACATATAACTAGTCTTACCAAACATAGCCTAAAGATACTTTCTTTGTTTGGTTCATGTCATTTTGTGGGTCGAAATTCGAAATTCATATACAAAAGTTAAAATTTCACCACTATATGCAAAAGAAGAACCTAAGGAAAACCATCATTACAAACAACCTTAAGATATCGGGTCAATCATGAGCAAACACCAAACACGATTTCGCTGCTTTTTAGAGCGTTTAGGAGAGTTTAGCGATTGAAATCTAACGCCTGTTTGGCAACCAGCATTTAGCTTTTGAATTTTGGCTTAAACGCTCCAACTTGAAATGCTCAAAATAAGCGTTTATCTTCTATGGCATATAAGTGCTACTTTTAAGGGGCGGAGCCAGAAATTTTTGCTCGAGGGGGCACAATTGGATAAATTTTAGAAACTACACTATAAATGGGTTCTTAGGAGGGGCAAATTACAAAAAATGACAAATATTTTCGAAAATTTACACTACAAAATTTTTCACTAGGGGGCACCTGCCCCTTGTGCCCCCCCCCCCCCCTTTTATCTCCGCCCCTGCAGTTCTAACTATAGCTAACTACCGCTACCAGCTACACCTAGAAATAGCCTAAAGATAGTTTATACATAAATTATTCAACCTCAAGATATCGGGCCGATCCTGAGCAAACGCCAAACACGCCCTGGCGGCATTAACAAACTCGACACCCAAACTCTGATTCCCCACAAACTCATCCTCCTCCACATTCCTATTAAAGTAACCACCACCATACAAACACTCCAACAACCTTATCCACTCGGGCCACGTGGCTTCATTCGGCACGTGCCAACCATCCCCACTACCAGATATATAACTATTCCTATCAAATGAATTGTAATGATCATTACTAGTGGTGAACGTTTTGAAGTTGGCCCGAAAAAGTGAGGTGCGGTGGCGCGTGACGGTGGTTAGGGTTTGGTAACGGCGGAGTAGGGCGGATGGGCGGTGGCGAAGGAAAGGTATTGGTTTTTTTAGTTGGGAGAGGAGCCGTGATGAGATTCCGGTCATTTTTGGGGGGAGATTGGTGACTGAGGGTGGCGCGTGACGGTGGCGCGTGTGGATGTGGTGGTGGTTGTTATATAAACCTAATACAGGGTTTTTGTATTTGGGGAGTGGATGATGAAAATGAATTTGTGAGGATGTTAGGCTCAAAAATGTTTGGGCCGAGTTGGCAATTAGTCCAAGCCTAGAACATAATATTACTACTTTCTTCTACTTTTTTTAAAATTCCGTCTTAATACGTGAACTATAAAAAATATCATCAAATGCAACAAAATTTCATAAAATGTATTTTTATGCACATTTTAATGTGTTGTCATATCAGAAAACTTTTCTGACAATCGTCACTTTTTTTAACACGACAACACATCAAAATGTGCATATTAAAACACTTAATGAAAGTTTGTTGCATTTAATAATATTATATATAGTTCACGTATCAAGACGGAACTTTAAAAAAAGTTTGTTGTTATTTTCTTACCCAAACCCGAAAAACAATTGATGTTTTTTTGAGTTGTAATGAACATGACCGGTAATATTATATGAAAAATAAATTAATGAATACAGTATTTCATTGAAAAATTATACCTTAATATAGGCCCTCATACGTTTGTTTGTGAGAAAACATAATGGGTGATAGTAGGGGTGAGCAAAACCGACCGACGATCGAAAGCCGACACAAACCGACCGAAACCGACCCCAACCGACACAAACCGACCTATACTCGAGTCGGGATTCGGGATGGGTTTTCCATGATGTCGGGACTTGGGACGGGACAAAAACCAAAAAAACAAACCAATTTCCCTACTCAACCGAACCGAACCGAGTAATTCGGTTTGGGTTTTTCCCCGATGTCGGTTTCAAGATGAGTCGGGACGGGTCGGGATTAGGCATGATGCTCACCCCTAGGTGATAGCCTTTCAGCTTGAAGAGTGCAGAAATTGATGGTTTGGAAAAGATAGTGTTACTTTATTTTGAGAAACGTGACCAGTTGAGTTATGTGGCGGGAGGCAGCCCAAAGATTGTTGTTGGGTTTTGAACTTTGTTCGACACGATAGAATCTCAAGCCTTCACCACTAAGCTACACCTATGAAGTTAGATTTATAATAATAATAAACTTAAACACGTTATTGTTCAATGAAGACATAAATTTTTTTGTCACAATACATTAAATAAAGTTTAGTGATGTGTCAATAAAATTTATTTGTGCATTATGAAGATAGAGAATGAATATAATCTATAATTTCAAAACTAAAAAGACTATTGATATTCATAATTTGATTCATAAGGAGTTTTAAAGCATAGCAAATTTTTGGTTATTTATGAAGATAGAGAATGAATATAATCTATAATTTCAAAACTAAAAAGACTTTTTTGATGTTAATCTGTGTATTTTCGCTACTTTTGTTGATGATATTTGTCTTTCGTCTTTGTTTTCGGCTTTCATAGATTTTCGTGCCATGTTTCGTATGCTTGCATATTCTTCCCATGTCATGTATCCTTGTATTTTCATGCTTTCACATTTTTTTAGCACTATCAGGCTCACTTTTCATTTTTTGATGTTTTTAAAAACAGTTGTCTTTACCCTCGGGTTTACCCAAGGTAACATTATCATATGTGTACATTCTACCTCCCATATCCGCTCTGGCGGATTGGCAATTAGTCCAAGCCTAGAATAATATTACTACTTTCTTCAATAAAAAGAGGTGTAGGTCGCGAAATAGCAACAAGCTTTTTAAAATTCGTCGTTTAATCGTGAACTATAAAAATATCATTAAATGCAACAAAATTTCAAAAAATGTATTTTTATGCACATTTTAATGTGTTGTCATATCGAAAAACTTTTCTCGACAATCGTCACTTTTTTAACACGATAACACATCAAAATGTGCATATTAAAAAACTTAATGAAAGTTTGTTGCATTTAATAATATTATATATAGTTCACGTATCAAGACGAAACTTTAAAAAAAGTTGGTTGTAAATTTCTACCTAAACCCGAAACACAATTGATGACCAAATCTTTTTTAAGTTGTAATGAACATGACCAGTAATATTATATGAAAAATAAATTAATGATACAGTATTTAATTGAAAAATTATACCTCGATATAGGCCCTCATACTTTTGTGCGTGAGAAAACATAACGGTTGAATAGCCTTTAAGCTTGAAGGGTGCAAAAGTTGGTGGTTTGGAGAGGAGAGTGTTAATTTGTTTTGAAAAAAGTGACTAGTTGAGTTATGTGGCGGGAGGCTGACCCAAAGGTTGTTGTTGGGTTTTGAACTTTGTTCGACACGATAGAATCTCAATCCTTCACCACTAAGCTACACCTATGAAGTTAGATTTATAATAATAATAATAAACTTAAACATGTTATTGTCCGACAAAGACATAAATTTTTTTGTCACAACAAATTAAATAAAGTTTAGTGACGTGTCAATATAATTTATTTGTGCATTATGAAGATAGAGAATGAATATAATCTATAATTTCAAAACTAAGAATACTATTTATATTCATAATTTGATTCATAAGGAGTTTTAAAGCATAGAAAAATTTTGGTTATTTATGCTATGTTTTAGCTCTATAGGCTCTTGACGGCTTTCTTGATGTTAATCAGTGTATTTTCGCTACTCTTGTTGATGATATTTGTCTTTTGTCTTTGTTTTTGGCTTTCATAGATTATCGTGCCATGTGTCGCATGCTTGCATATTCTTCCCATGCCATGTATCCTTGTATTTTCATGCTTTCACAATTTTCTAGCACTATCACACTCACTTTTTCATTTTTCGAGGTCTTCAAAAGCGGTTAAGTCTTACCCTCGGGTTTACCCAAGATAACGTTATCTTCTGTGTACATTCTACCTCCCATATCCTGCTCTGGCAGGATTGGGTATCGTTGTTGTTGTTGAATTAGCGAAAACGAGTTTTTTTACTCAAATGTATTTGGCGTGATTGGGCTATTCGATGACTGTTCATGATGCTTCCTTGACCACCTGATATGTTTTTCTTGAAAATGCAACAACATATATTACACTAAAAAAAAAAAAAAAAAAAAAAAAAAAAAAAAAAAAAAAAAAAAAGGCATCCCTCTCTTTAAATAAGCCACTTAAAGAGCAAAGGACCAAAACATTACAAGCTAAGGATGCAATGGACACAAACACAATAACACATACAACTAGTGTAATCCTATATATGGCGTCACATCTTGCGTTTCCAACATTTCTAGTGCAACATCTACCGATATGAAACAGATTCGCAATGATATTGTCACTTCAATATGGAATGCACGTCGTCGGTAATACATTACTAGTGTATCACGGTATTATGAAATGTCCAACATGTAAAAGTAACTTTATTATTTGTTTAGAGAATTTTATATTGAAATATGTGTACATGTTCTTTTACGTCATTTTACATATATATAAATACAGTTGTAGCTGGGTTACCAAACGTTTTTATTTAAAAAAACAGTTATTGCTCACTGCTACTACTATTTTTAACAAACACACCCTACATATCTCCAGCACAATCGCTACATCCGTTAAATTGCATGAGCAATAAATGTGAAGAAATTTATTGCAAGTTAACATCCCAGTTAGATTTATGCCTGCACTTTCAAAATTTTGTATACTCTCATAGCAAGGATGATAATTATCACCAAAGGCAACTACGTTTGCACTTTTGAAATTGTTAAAACCACACATATAATTTGGCCGAACCACATAAACTTTTTGCAGTCTACCTTTGTCGATATTGTAATGCAATAATTTTCCATTAAGGTGAGACATAATAGATTAGAGATTGACATGCTATATCCTACGCAGAATGCACATTCTACTTGCAATTCTTTCGGTAATTAAAGAAATTACACCTGAAGATGAAAGAGATTAACAACGTATCAGATTTTATATGGACTTCATAGCTAGTAAATGTAGGGTTAAAGTAATGTTTACCGAGGACAGTCCCACTCCCCATCAGCCAACTATCTTTGCGGTCTCGACTCTCCACATTTGAGGAGGCATTTAGTGTTCCTTGCAAAGTTCATGAAACTGCATCTGCTCAAACACAAATTCTATTGGTTTATGCTTATGGTAATCTAGTGGCTTATGATATATTAAGTCTGCATCTTTGTTTCTTGTACTCTGACCCGTTATTGTATGAGTACATCAAGCGTCTTCACAATATGACAATATAACAAAGAGGCGACAATTTCAGCCCGTTTATGTAAGAATGGGTCGATTAGGATTTGTAACTCACTGATAATTGCTCAAACAAGTAAAATACAAAAACAATTACCAGATTGAAATTTTTATTAAAATTTTGGTAAGTATATTAAAAATATAAGCTATATAAAATTTAATAATATAGGAAAAATGAGTTGGCTACATAGTACATACCCGACTTGTTTTGGCCGAAATTGAGGACGATCTGTTTAACCCGAACTTAAGAATGAACCCTTTTATCCCATAACCATATTGCGCACATTACATAGCCCGCCTAAAACTTCTAGACTAATGTTTGGGCAAAAATCAAGGGTATAACGAATCAAAACAAGACCTGCAACTTACTTTGGGCATATCCAATCACCCCTCTTCATTGTAATATTTGGTCCAAGATTTCTTGGCATTTGTTCATACCGCTCTGGTGCTCGGCTCCTAGAGGCCAAATTAGCCATCTCGGATAACAAGCTTAGCACAGATGATTCAGTATTCTCCTTAACGCTTCTTTCAGGATGAACATCAGGATTGCATACAAAATTCAGTATAAACTTCATCAAGTCCACTGTAGTTGCTTCATTTGATCCCTCTAGCTTCAATTCAATATAAGTCAGTCAATATATTCTTCATCACAGTTTTATTACATATTTAAAGCATAGTAAGAAGGTAACCTGTAAGAAAGATGTCATTCTTATCTCGGTTTCAAAAGATCTCATTCTTATCTGGGTTTCTAGGGAACTTTTGAACAAATATGGATATACGCCATTGGCAACCACCTCGATATCCTTCCTTGAAAGGCACCTGCAAAAAAAAAACCATATTAGAAAAAGGAAATCCTCACTGGGCGCACGATACACACTGCATTATCCCATAGGAAGTGTTTGGCATTGCGTTTTTTTTTTTTTTTAAATATTAAGTAGCTAGTAAAGTCGCAATCAGTTTCTAGTGTTCGCATACAATCAAATTTATGCTCAAACTTTTAAACGATCATACTTGCAATAGAACTGATAATGATTATAAGACTATTTAAACATCATGTAAATCCTGAAATAATTGGAATTAACCAAACATTCAAACACACAATATCAGAACTTTTGAGCAGCAAAATCGCATTCAAACACTATCTCCGTCCCATTTAGGATTATTCCATATCACATAACCACTTTCAAAACACAATGTTAAATACCCCATGTAAGTTGGGGGTGTATGTCGTAGCTTATTTGATGAGCTTATTGAAATTTTGGTAAGCTCATAAGGTCATTTTTATTATAGGCGTATAAGCTCACATAGATAAGCGCATAAGCCTCATAGAAAAAAAAGTTTACAAGCTTATAAAATTTTCAATAATAAGCCCATCAATCATAGTCACATAGTTATTTCAGTACTTGAATTGCGATCCGCCGTTCGTTCGATCCAAAGCATTGTGTACAAATCGATCGGATCGATTGGGATCGCGACTTGGATCGGTGAATATGGCGTTCCAGAATTTAATTCTTTAAGATCTAGTTTTTTATATTTTTATTGTCTTGATACGCAATGGGAAAATTTGTACGAAGATGATGATAAAGTGAAAGAGAAGAGAGAAAGGCTTGACTAAGCTTAAGTCTTTAAGATCTAGTTTTTTATATTTTTATTGTCTTTTGGATTTTGTTAATGTTTTTTAAGTTATGTTGCTGATAACACTTTTTTCATATGTTTTTTTAAATGAATTATGAGTAGTATTTTATGAATGTTTGGATTTTAAATTTATAATAATATATTAATTGCTACATGGGTACATCGTACCACTTTATTTGGTACATCGTCTTGAAGCGATCAAATGAGCCTACCCCCATCGAACCGAATTTTAGGTGCCTAGCGAACCTCGATCTCGATCCACGATCCCGTACCGGAGCGATCCCCGTTCCATGTGACTATGCCATCAATAAGCTAAGACAAACATTTCATGAGATATGGTTTTTCAAGCGCTTAATCTCACTTGGTGGATCAAAATTCAACATTTTTATACAAAAACCTAACCTTCTACGGGGTGTTTGTTTAAGCTTATATATGGGTTTATGAGCTTATTTGATTTCGGCTTATATTTAGCTTCAATTTTCCGGCTTATTTTGAGAATTATGGGCTTATAAAGTTTATTACGTAGTATATCATAATAAACTTATACAAGCCTCAAAATAAGCCCGAAAACTGGGGCTTATGAAATATAAGACGAAAACAAATAAGCTCATAATAAGCCATATATAAGCTTAAACAAACACTCCCGTACATAAAAATGTAACATTTCTATCCAAATTGTATACAAATATATAAACTAGCATTTCTTCTGCATTATATCACTTGTAATTCGAATATAACGAAGTTCAAATAAAAACAACCTTAAGATATCGGGGCGGTGGGTGGCAAACGCCAAACACGCCCCGGCCTCGTTAAGAAACTTGCGACCCAATCTCTCAAACGCCACAAACTCATCGTTCACATTCATCTCCTTATGAAAATAGCCACCACCATACAAACACTCCAACAGCCTTATCCACTCGGGCCACGTGGCTTCAATCGGCACGTGCCAACCATCCCTACTATCAAATGAAGTGTAATGATCATTACTAGTAGTAGCTCTAGTGGTGAAGGTGTTGAAGTTCGTCGGGAAAAGTGAGGTGCGGTGGCGCGTGACGGTGGTTAGGGTTTGGTGACGGCGGAGGAGGCGGAGGAAAGGTGTTGGTTTGGTTAGGTGGGAGAGGAGGCGTGATGAGATTCCGGTCATTTTTGGGAGGAGATTGGTGGTTCAGGGTGGCGCGTGACGGTGGCGCGTGGTGGTTTATTATAAACCCTATTGTATTGGGGAGTGGATGATGGAAATGGTTACTGGTTTAGTATTTGGGTTATAAGTTAACTCATATTTTAATGAAACAAATGAGCCGTCATGCTTATAATTTTATCTAAATTATATCTGAAATCATTTTTACCACTTTTTTAAAACAATATCTTACACAAGCGGTAAATCTTGAAATATAAAAAATCTGCAATGCGTGGCGAGAATTAAATTATCTTTCTATATATATATGCACTTTTACATATTTTAGACAAACATTTTTTTTTCAAAAATTCACCATCGAAAAATCATATATGATTTTTACGAATCATATATGATTTTAAAATAAAATCATGTATGATTCGATTTTCTGAATCATATATGATTTTTACAATCATATATGATTCTCAAAATCATATGATCGTAAAATCGAATCATATGATTTTCACAAATCATATATGATTTTTGTTACTGAAATTTTGAAAAAAATTGTTAAAAATATATAGTAGTGCATATCTATAGAAGATAATTTAATTCAATACATGATAAATTTTATCGTAACGATTAACGGTTTGCAAGATATATTATTTAAAAAATGTGAAAGTTTATCATAATAAAAAAATGAATGGCTATTATTGGTTGATTGGATCTATGGTAAATTTTGGTTCTATATTGAACTTTTGCCTAAGTTTGATAAGCCCAATTTGTGTTTGCAATTAGTCCAAGCCTAGAATAATCCTGCTACTCGTAGTTGTTAACATCTCGATTCTAATATTAGAATATTACAATTTTACGATATTACAAAGCAAAAATGATCTGGATTTTACGTGAGATCTTAGCAAGCTTAAGATCTTATAAGATTTCAATCTTGACCATTAGATCTTAAGATTTAATCCTATTCGATCTTGCTTTCTTAAACCGCAAATTAAAAAACTAAAAAAGTTATTGATTATATTTTATAGAAGTTAAAAAACAACGTGTTAATCTTTTTAAATATTCCATATTTATAATTTAGAACAATATTTTCATGAAACATTCATATAATATTGTGTTTATAATATATAATAATTTGAAGATTTGAATAATATTACAAAGACTATTAATTAAATGACATTATAGTAGGATATTAGAATCCCGATCCGATCTTACGATTTCGATCTTGCAAACACGAAAACAATCATATTAGGTAGAATCCCGATCTTGACAACCTTGCTACTACTACTTTCTATGTGAAAAAACAATGGATGATTGAATTTTTTTAAAGTTGGAATGAACATGACCCGTTATGCAATGTGAAAAATAAAATACTCCTTCCGTCCTAAAAATATTGTCATCCAACAAAAAACACACAGTTTAAAAAAACATAATTATTACTGATTTCTCTCTCTTACTTTTTATAAAAAGATAGTTTTACCCTTAAGGCCTTAACTAATTAATTATTGTCTCTTTTAAAGTTTGTAATATTAATTTCAACTAAATGTAATATGGTAAATTTGATCAAACTTCCATATATATTTTTAGTAGTAAACAATTAAATTGGGACATTCCAAAAAGAAAATCCGAACTATAAATTTAGGACAAGATGGAGTAGTTAATATTGTATTTCACTGAAAATTTATATCATAATGTAGGCCACAAGTATGGTTTAAACAATGTTCCATCGGCAGCGCTGTCTGTCGTACCGTTTACTCTATCTATTCATTGAATTTGCTTGATTCCATTTTTTTTATATAGACTCGGACAGATAAATACATACCTTTTCTCCTTTCTCCCATAAAGCTTCCTTTCTAAAAAACATGACGGGTCATAGCTTTTTAGTTTAAGGAGTGTAAAAGTTGGTGGTTTTGGAGAGGAGAGTGTCCATTTGTTTTGAGAAACGTGACCATTATCTTGTAACATCGTTTCCTCCAAACCCAATTGAGTTTTGTGATCGGAGGCTGACCCAAAGGTTGTTGTTGAGTTTTAAATTTTATTCGATACGATATAATCTCAAGCCTCTACCACTAAGTTACACCTGTTAAGTTAGACTTATGATAATAATAATCTTAAATAGGTAATTAAACAATGAAGACATAATTTTTTTGGTCACAATACGTGAAATTTAGTGACGTGTGAATATAATCTATTTGTGCATTATGAAAATAAAGAATGAATATAATCTAAAACTTCAATTCGAAGAAGACTATTAAAATTCATAATTTGATTAATATGGAGTTTTAAAGCATAAATTTTTTTGTTTCTTTATGCTACGTTTTAGCTCTATTGACGTCTTTCTTAATGTTAATCAGTATATTTTCGTTAGCTTAAACGATTTTTTTTTCTTATTTTACTGAATATTTGAAATGAAAAACAAATAAAACTCACTTTTCTTTTATTATTCAATGTTTTGTACTTACAGATGCTATAATACAAAGTAAATTAATCATAAGTTTTGCTACTTGCCGTGTTTTACTTTCCTTTTATATTGAGTTTTCGTAATGTATTGTAACGATGAAGAAAATCCAGTTTAAAGTAGAAGTGAACAGGCAATAAACATAATCATGTTTATAAATGAGTAAACAGATGAATGTTCAATATAAGATTATATGGGTAAGGGCGAGTCTTTTTTACTCATATATACGTAACATGATCATGCTATTCCGTGACTGTTCCCGACCCTACCCTGACCACCCCAATATGTATGCAGTTAGATTTGAACTTTTGAGCTATTGTGAAAAATTCAAGTACATAACCACCGAATCATTAAATAATGTTTTTTTCTAAATCAATGTTTAATGAACCATTAGATAATGTTTTATCTAAATCAATGTTTATGCGTCCTCCTAATCATGACATTGATTAGTTAAATCATCTCTAATGGATAGTCGTTGAAGAAGGTCGCTCACACTTGAGACGCGATCCCCCATTTATGTTTAAGATGCGTCCACATTTGTTTCTTTGCAAGACTCGGCCGCATACTCGACAAGTTGTGTGAGTATGCTTGTGTGCAGATGTTTTTATTATATGATTTTGTGTGGTATATTTGTGTTTAAATGGGGTTTGTTGATTTATGGAATGCACATCGTCGGTAGTACATTACTAGTGTATCACGGTATTATGAAATGTCCATGTAAAAGTAACTTTGCTATTTATTTAGAGAATTTTCTATTGAAATATGTATATGTCATTTTACATATATATAAATACAACTGTAGTTGTGTTACCAAACGTTTTTATTTAAAAAAACAGATATTGCTCACTGCTACTGCTACTTTTAACAAACACACCCTACATATCTCCAGCGCAATCGCTACATCAGTTAAATTGCATGAGCAATAAATGTGAAGAAATTTATTGCAAGTTAACATCCCAGTTAGATTTATGCCTGCACTTTCAAAAATTTGTATATTCTTATAGCAAGGATGATAATTATCACCAAAGGCAACTACGTTTGCACTTTTGAAATTGTTAAAACCACACATATAATTTGGCCGAACCACATAAACTTTTTGCAGTCTACCTTTGTCAATATTGTAATGCAATAATTTTCCATTAAGGTGAGACATAATAGATTAGAGATTGACATGCTATATCCTACGCAAAATGCACATTCTACTTGCAATTCTTTGGTAATTAAAAAGTACACCTGAAGATGAAGAGATTAACAAGCGTATCAGATTTTATATGGACTTCATAGCTAGTAAATGTAGGGTTAAAGTAATGTTTACCGAGGACAGGCCCACTCCCCATCAGCCAACTATCTTTGGTCTCGACTCTCCACATTTGAGGAGGCATTTAGTGTTCCTTGCAAAGTTCATGAAACTGCATCTGCTCAAACACAAATTCTATTGGTTTATGCTTATGGTAATCTAGTGGCTTATGATATATAAAGTCTGCATCTTTGTTTCTTGTACTCTGACCCGTTATTGTATGAGTACATCAAGCGTCTTCACAATATGACAATATAACAAAAAGCGACAATTTCAGCCCGTTTATGTAAGAATGGGTCGATTCGGATTTGTAACTCACTGATAATTGCTCAAACAGGTAAAATACAAAAACAATTACCGGATTGAAATTTTTATTAAAATTTTGGTAAGTATATTAAAAATATAAGCTATATAAAATTTAATAATATAGGAAAAATGAGTTGGCTACATAGTACATACCTTCGTTTGGCTGAAATTGAGAACGATCTGTTTAACCCGAACTTAAGAATGAACCCTTTTGTCCCATAACCATATTGCGCACATTACATAGCCTGCCTAAAACTTCTAGACTAATATTTGGGCAAAATATCAAGCGTTATAACGAATCAAAACAAGACCTGCAACTTACTTTGGGCATATCCAATCACCCCTCTTCATCTTTGGTCCAAGATTTTTTGGCTTTTGTTCATACCGCTCTGGTGCTCGGCTCCTAGAGGCCAAATTAGCCATCTCAGATAACAAGCTTAGCACAGATGATTCAGTATTCTTGTTAACGCTTCTTTCGGAATGAACAATAGGATTGTTTACAAAATTCAGTATATACTTCATCAAGTCCACTGTAGTTGCTTCATTCGATCCCTCTGCCTTCAATTCAATAAGTCAGTCAATATATTCTTCATCATAGTTTTAATACATATTTAAAGCATAGTAAGGAGGTAACCTGTAAGAAAGATCTCATTCTTCTCTCAGTTTCTTGGGCACTTTTGAACAAATATGGATATATGACATCGACAACCACCTCAATATCCTTCCTAGAAAGGCACCTGCAAAAAAATCATATTAAAAATCCTCACTGGGCTCACGATACACATTGCATCATCTCATAGGAGGTGTTTGGCATTGCGTTTTTTTTAATATTAATAAGTAGCTAGTAAAGTCGCAATCAGTTTCTAGTGTTCGTATACAATCAAATTTATGCTCAAAACTTTTAAACGATCATACTTGCAATAAAACTGATAATGATTATAAGACTATTTAAACATCATGTAAATCCTGAAATAATTGGAATTAACCAAACATTCAAACACAAAATATAAGAACTTTTGAGCATCAAAATCGCATTTGACCACTATATCCGTCCCATTTAGGATTATTCCATATCACATAATCACTTTCAAAACGCAATGTTAAATACCCCATGTAAGTTAAGGGGTGTTTGTCTTAGCTTATTTGATGAGCTTATTGAGATTTTGGTAAGCTCGTTAGGTCATTTTTATTACAGGCTTATGAGCTCAGATAGATAAGCGCGTAAGCCTCATAAAAAAAGATTACAGGCTTATAAAATTTTCAAGAAGCTCATGCACATTGATAAGCTAAGACAAACATTTCATGAGATATGGTTTTCATTAAGCTTAATCTCACGGTGGATCAAAATTCGACATTTTTATACAAAAACCTAGCCTTTTACATAAAAAGGTTGTATTTCTATCCAAATTTATACAAAAATATAGCATTTCTTCCGCATTATCTCACAGGAGGCGCTTGGCATCGCGTTTTGAAAGTGATTATCATGTTCATGGTTAAGGGGGTCACAACGCACAAGGTCATGTGCCACTCATGCGAAATAAATTGTAGTGTAAATTTTAAAAATATCTTGATTTTTCATAATTTTGCCCCAAGTATCAATTTGTAGTGTGGTTCTAAAAATTATCCAAGTGTGCCCCTCGAGAAAAAATTGCTCAGCCCGATCATGTTGTTATGTTTTCAAGTAGCTGGTAAGTAGTAACCCGTTTCTATGTTAAGTAATTAATCAAAACTAGAAGTAAAAAATTCTGGACAATCATACTTGCAATAAAACTGAAAAACCTAAAATTATCAGAGTTTGTCAAACATTCAAGCAACATTATATCTAAACTACCACCAAGCATTAAAACGCATCTAAACACCATCTCTTATTTAGCCACCGATATTACACATAACATAATCACTTTCAAAACACATTTTTGGAGCGTTTAGTATTTGGAATACAATGCTTGCTTTGCAACAATCGTTTAGCTTTTGGACCTTTTGTTTAGATAGATTTTACCCATTTTGAAGCATATGCAGAATAATAATTTGCGTCATTTTGAACTTTACAAATATATTATCAAACAGCACTTTTAGAAAACACGCAATTTCTATATCACTATATGCAAACAAGTAGGGGTTGGATTCAGTTGGAAAAA
>OU343222.1:971044-1127739 GCA_910596185.1 Chrysanthemum makinoi | reverse complement strand
GAGGAAGAAAGGGACTTTCGGACATAGCGAAGAGGGTAACTTGTTTATGACATAAGACGGTTAGAACTGCGATTCGGGCCAAAGATATAAGGTAATTCCCACGAAACATAAGGGATTTAGCAACATTAAGGAGATGCCTATGTTTCCTTTACCTGTCACCATTTTGTTGTGGTGTATAAACACAAGAGGTTTGATGTAGAATTCCTTTTCATGATAAAACTGTTGAAGTTTATTATTGACAAATTCTGTCCCATTATCACTTCTAAAAACCTTGACATTGTGTTCAAATTGATTTGATAGCATATGGGTAAAGTTAACAATGGAAACATAAACATCATCCTTCCCCTTAAGCATATAAACCCACGCTCCTGGAATAGTCATCAACTATGGTTAAAAATATTTGTAACCATCTCGCTAGTGATTTTATATGGTCATCATTAAAGATTGAACAAGTTGACCAATTTTAGTGGATTTATGTTCACTTGGGGAATGGTTCTCGGTTTGTTTAGCTTTATTACAAGTATCCTGAGATGATCGGTTTTAGATGAACTATCAAATTTAGAGTGGGTTTAAGTATGTGTGTAGGACTTGGTCGAAAAGGATTACCAAGTCTTTGATGCGAATTTCTAGAAACATGACAAGCGAGATATGCGGTTATTAAGTAATCTTACATGTAGAATCTATATCAAACATATATAACCCATTGTATTGTTTACCAATCCCCACAATCCTTTTTTGATGTAAATCACGTATATAGCAATTAATTAATTAAACCCACAAACATCTTATTGTCTCTAGCAATCTTAAAGCGGATAGCAAACTTACATTGTACTTTCGGGAACAAGAACATCAAAAAGAGTTAGGTCATTATTGACCTTTAAATCACCAGTTTTAGTAATTAAGGCACAGTACCATTGGGATGTCCAACAGTTAGGCCAAGATTTGACATGTTAACAACATTGATTAAAAATTTCGAACCACAGGTCATGTGCTGATTTACAGGAATCAACAATCCAACCAAGGCGATGTTTCGGATAAGGATTTAGTGTTGTTGTTAAAAACTTGTTGAAGTTTACATTAAACTTGACCTTGCCATTAAAGAAGGTTCTGAAAAAATTTTACGCCAAGTTGGCATTAGCGAGATGACACATTGTTGTCATTGAGAAGACTAATAAGTCTTGAGAGTACATTCATTAGACAAGGAGCGGGGAGAGTTGCTAGCACTATTATGGTGACACGATTAGTTTCAATGAAACATTATTCTTGAAAGGTTTACAAATTAAAATTTCTTTTAGCATATCGGCCGGGATAGCCAACAAGATCATAACATCTATCAATAGTATGACCGGGTTTTTGCAATTGGTACATTTGAGGTTCATGTTTGGTCCTCTGCGCTATTAGAGCTGTTACACCCGATATTAAAACGAAACTTTGTTGTTAAAACCTCTTTTGTTATCAAAAAATTTTCCACCATCGAGAAGTTTTTAGCATTGGGGTTTAGCCGAGCTATTCCCGAGATGAAACATTTATGTGAGATTCTTCTCGAAGACAGGCGGTTTGACATTAGGTAAAGGATCTACGGTTAAAATATTATTCGATGGGAACATAGGAATCATCAAGACCCATAAGAAATTGCATTAACTTGATTAGTGATTGTGTTTTCAAAATTTTTGTAGCCTCCAGCAGTGCGGGAGGCAAGCTAATCATACAATCAAATTGTTTCCATAAAGTTAAGATTGTTATAATAATCACAGAAGGACCCACTTTGACTAAAGGAGTTTATATTTTTATGCAAATTAAAATAGGCTGAATCGTCAACTTTATCATAAGTGTCTTTAAGATCATTCCACATTTCATAAGCAGTTTTAGCATAGATAGCACCAACAAATAGTTCGAGATGAGAGAGTTGAGAATCAAGTAACCACATGAGTTACAAGTATCCCATTGATTAGCAAGACTAGGGTTTGAATCATTTCTTGTGCAAGTACCATCAATAAACCCTAACTTGTTATGGTTCCTTAAAGCAAATGTCATGGCCATATTCCATATTTTATAATTTTCAGTTTCAGTGAGTTTAATAGAAATAATGGGAGTACCATTGGTATTGTTGGGGTGTAAATACAAAGCATCACCAAAGGATAAGCTTTTCTCGGTGGAAGAACCACCACCACCAACATTATCATCACCAACAGCCATAATATAACAATAAGAATGACGGATATAATAAGGCAGGATAAAGAATCAGGCAGAGATAATAAAAGAGTAAATAGACAAGTAGATAAGACTTTGTAATAAGAAACAACAAGCACCAAGCTTGTGGACTAGGGTAAACCAGGCGGTATTCGTACCACTCAAAGGTGGCAGATCAAGATGTTAGTCTACCTTTTTCACCCACAAAACTTAAATCTTGTATGTTTAAAAGAAGAGATAAGACTTAGACTTATAGAGAAATATGCACGGAAGAACAAATCACAATCACCCTAGATTCACTTAGTCTAGGGCAAATTGTATGAAGATAACCATTGATTACGCCAATAGCAATAACCCCAACCCACACCTTTGTTGCCAAGGAGAATCAATGAGCCGGCTCACGATACCATGTGCGATAGTATAGGCAACACAATGATGAACAATAGAACCTTTATTCAGATCTAAGCTGCAATAGTCAGCTTAGATTAAGTTTACAATAGTATCCAAATGTTACAAGATTAGATTAATGTCAATAAGATAATAATCATGTAAATGTAAAGACAAGACAAGATCGAGTGAAATGATGGAAAGAAAGAGTGATACAAAAGGCGCACACTGTGTGTCTAACCCTAGAATAAGGGACTTATTAAATAGAGATTAAGTTACACTAAGACCCCTCTTGGCTATAAAATGCTCATCGTGAAGCGAAAAACCCAGCGAAATGATAATCTTGGAACTTTAAACCACTAATGCTTTGTCCATGTTTAACCACTGTAATAAGCCTCAATGAACATAACTTGAAAGCCATTAGCAATTGATAGAATGATATGTTTGCCACAGAATATTACCCCAAAATTTAACAATTTTACATATGAGCGTAAATCTCCGATTCGTGCATATGCTTTATATGAACAGAAGTTAACTTTGGGTAGATTGCAAACTATGAGTTATACCATTGAAGAAGTCAAGTAGATTATCAGGTTACATGTGGCAAAATGAATATCGGTAGGCGGTATGTAATTTTATAATGATGTGTAAAAAGAAACAAATATTAAACATTAAAAACAATTATGTACTTTTTTTTTTAATTTTTTTATTATTTTGAACATCAATTATGTACTTTTGTTTATCCACCTATTTCCATCGTTTTTGCCAAACAATAACTTTCGAACTATTAGGCTACCTTACAATGTAAGCAATTGCTTACATTTCTTTTTAAAAAAATTAAAAATAAAAAATACATTTCATTCCTTGCATTAAGTTCATGATACATGTTTTTCTTGTTCTCCTATTTTTTTAAAGAAAATGTAGACAATTTCCTACATTGTAATGTAGGCATCACTTCCCTATGAAAAATAGGTTTCATGAATTAACATACTTGAACCCTAATAAAAGAAAACAATTGAGTTTCATGAATTAACATGCTTGAACAAAATAAGAATATTTGAATACACGAAGGATCTTAAATGCAACTTTTGTTATTTCACCAAATAATGGGTTTTAATATATATCCACACATACAAACACAGTTGACTTAATAATTGCTCTACAAAGGTTGTTCATCTCATTCGGTTGCTTTTTGCAATTAGTGCAAATAATATTTCTTAAACCGTAAGGGATTAACTGATGAGGTCGGCGGTCATGGCCGTAATTAAATTTCGAAAAAAGCATCTGGAATTGAAACTTTAGCCAAGTGCCCTCATGCTTGACACAAATTTGTGTTGGGAAAACAACAATCGTTCACGTTTTGGTTATAACTTGTTACGCCCGTGCGGATTTGACTAAAAAATAAAACTTTCCGCAGGCAGCTTTGATTATAACGGACACACTTTAACACTTATATAAATGACATAAGCCATAACATTTTAACCCTTTTTAAAATACTCACAATGATGTATACTCGAAAACCTTTAAAAACATTTCATACTTTACTATACAATTGACAACACTTCGATCCGATAGAGCAATCGTCGTATTGTCACGGGGAATCTGACCTTCACGAACTCAATAAGCCATTCCCAAAGGAATATGGCGTATTACTCCCGATTTTTGATACGCCATATTTAAGACTTGGATAAGCCGTATCAAACACGATATGAGCAGTCGCAAAATCCCGCACAACCCCATAAACTTAAACCATTTGACTCCTTTCTAACACCATAACACGTACCAGCACCATTCATTTACCATTTCAAACTATGACAACCATACCATAACTTGCCACCGCGGCAATGCGTGTTTGACCCCAAAATGGGTGTAAATATATATTAATCCAAACACTCATTTAACCAATCATAAACACTTTACCACTTTAACTCATTACTATAACATACCATTAGACACATAATTACTTGAATATAGATAACATAGACTTTAACACTTAAAAACATCCTTTACAATTGACTCACGACAATTAGGGGTCCAACTTTGATTCGAGCTCGGTATCTAGTACTAAGCTCTAGAACATAAACCATTTCCCTTCAATTTCGCACTTCCAAACCTTAAGCATTAAACCAAGCATTTATCTTCCTCGCGAGAACCTACAAAACATTATCATCTATAACGGCAAACTTTTGCTTAGTAAATAATAAGTATAATAACACGATATTATACATCGTGAATCACATAAGCATCATTCACTTCAAATTAGTCCATAAGACTACCTTTCATCAATACTTGCACATCACACTTAATACACATATCATCAATCAAACATGATTCTTGCATACCTTACATAGGTCACAATGGACTTAACCACAACTTCGACTAGTTTTGGCAAACTAGCCTTAACATTCTTAATCCAGCATAATAAGCCAATGCCTCTTAAACCTTCACTATCATTTCCACATAACACATATATGAATAAATCATTATAATCTCATGTCATAACCATTTTACTTACCTTAGCTCCAAAGCTAAGTTACCAAGACATCACCATCATCTTCCTCTATACTTGCAATCTAGGCCAAATCACTATAAGCATAAACACATAATCAACTTACTATAACATGGTTAATACAACCATAGCTCATCTCTTAACACCTCTAATTATCATATAATCATATATTGATCATATGATAATTAACCCATAAATTCACTAACTTTAATCACCATAACTTAACCCATAATCATTATAACATTTTAATTAGCTTTTAAACACCTTTTACCCAATTCCCAAATTAGAGTTCATAAACCCTAACTTCTTAATTCTACAATTAATCACATATTGGACATCATACCTTATTAAGAATCAAGCTAGGAACATATCTCTTGAATTACTACACATAACTCATCACCAAATCATCCTTAGCATCCATTTCTCTTCTCTTTTTCTCTCTTAGTTCGTCACCAAGAACACACACCCGGATAAGTATGGAAATGTCCAGAACATGATATATCTTAGACAAGTGGTGACTCAGCAAAAAGGGTAATTTAGTCATTTTTGCTCGTTTTAGGCCCGTCATGCGTATCCATTTTCATGGATACGATGTATCTATGCCGACCCATCAATACTCTGTATTCACTATCCTAGATACATTGTATCTAGGCTTATGCTCAATACGCCATATTCTTATCTTCCAATACGGCGGTATTGGGGCTACATCAGACCTTCACTTATCCAAACAACCATATATCCTTAGTCAAACACATTAAACCTGGTCAAACTCGTCGGGGTCATACCCATAATAAAATACTTAAAACGGGTTTCGGGTGTAACATAAATGTCAATCCGCTTAGTCTTAGGCGGCCGTTAAAGACCGTGGATTAAGTAATTAAATTCGAAGAAAATCATATAGGAATCGCTGCCTCCTTGGTTGGACTCACCCCACGCTTGGTTATAAGTCTTTACGGTCGTGAAAAGAAAACAAATCACTCTTTTTTGGATTACACGGTACTTATCAAAATTTTTGTCAAGATAAATATCTTTAGTTTTGTTTTTATGTCTAGCTTTATGTTTTAATAATTAAATTCTTTTCTCTAATTCGAGCTTTAGCAATTTAGCCGCTCGAATTACGGGGTAGTATTAAATGATAGATAAGCCTTTGTTTTGGGTTTAGAGTTTCTAGGTTTCCTGTCATATAACCTCTTTATATTGTGGATCAATTAACATTATTACCTACGGGGTTGTCATCATCTAACAATTTCTTCCATCATACAAGTATATAATATTTTCCTGATCTATTAGTGGGTGACTTAGGTTAAATTACATTTAAACAAATCAAATGGCAGATAAAATTCATTAGCTAAAATTATTTTTATTGTTATATAAATCATCGAGTAAATTGAAAAAATCGTCCTTGTGGTTTGCTCAGATTGCAAAAATCGTCCACGTGGTTCACTAATTGCGGCGTCCTGTGGAAACTTTTTCATCATTTTGGTCCTGGATTTAACTATCGTTAAATGAATTCGTTAGAGTTACACATTTAACCCTTTTGGCCAATAATCATTGCAGCATCCATCCTTTAAACCACAGGGACGATTTATGCAATTACACGGTTAGTCCTCAATACAAAACAATTGCACCTTTAGTCCTTATACATAATTTCAGTTAAAAATTGCCCGTTAGTCCTTTATACATAACCTAAGTTAGTCCCACCACCACCACCACTTACCACCACCACCACTACTCACTGCCACCCACACAATTTTTTAACGAAATTATGTATTAAGACTAAAGGTGCAATTGTTGTATGAACTAACTGTGTAATTGCATAAATCATCCATGTGGTTTAAAGGATGGACGACTAGCGATTATTGGCCAAAAGGGCTAAATGTGTAACTTCTAACGGAATTCATTTAACGATAGTTAAATCGAGGGACCAAAATGATGAAAAATTTCCACAGAGGCGCCGCACTGATAGCGAACCACATGGACGATTTTGCAATCTGGGCAAACCACGGGGCGATTTTTGCAATTTACTCTAAATCATCTTTAGCCAACTTTTTATTAAAGTTACCTTTTAATACCCAATCAACCGCATATGCTATTCTTTCATCTATGCTAGCTGAAAGGGTTCATCTCTTATTGTATTGTCAACTTCTAACTCACACTAATCGAAATGATGTATGATTATATTAGCGCCATTTACGGTTTAATGTGTTATAGATAATAGATCTGAAAGTGATTGTGTATCGGGTTTAATCACCGTTTCATGAAAACCAAACCCTACAGGAATAACCTTCACAAATTTCCAACTCACCATGTCATACGCCTTTTGGATATCGATCTTGAATGCACATCTAGGAGGACCACGGTTCAAGTGGTAATTATGCATAAGCTCTTGAGTTAGAAGAATTTTATCCGAAATGCTACGACCGAAATAAACACGGTTGGTTCACACTAACCACATCATCATTATATTTAGCGATAGTTGTTTGTTATAAATTGTAAAATGACGTAAAGTTGAATGTCAAATGTCTTTTTTCATTAGTGTTTCAAATACAAACGTTTAGCAAAAAGCACGAAGAAAGCCAACCACTTGCCGAACAAGCATTACACTCTTTCCATCATTCAACAAAATAGGGTTGGCGTCGGTCCCAACCGACCAGGCAGACAAAACGAAAAACCTAAACGAAACCGAACAATATGGTCGGTTCGGTTGATTTAATATCGGTCCGTCGGTTCGGTTCGGTTCGTGTATTTGTGCATGTTTTGTGGTTTTGGGTCCGGACCGCAGGCGACCAAAAATCGTAAACCAGCGAACCCGGAAAGGTTGTCGGCCGGTTCGGTTTTTGTCGATTCGGTCGGTTTTGTCAGCCCGGTTCAATTTTGAACCTTCCATGCTCAGCCTTACAACAAAACATAGGTACCAAATTGCAAATGTTACAAACTACTAAGTACTAACCTCAAAACAGACCACCACTAAAACAACACATATCTGCTCCACGTGTCAACCAAAACGACACCGTCTAACCCAAACCCAAAAAAAAACACTCAACTAAAAAGCAACCATAAACACCAACAACAAAACACTTGTACTCAGCTAGTAGTACTAAAACTAAAAACAAGTACAAACAACAACAATAATGGAAGGAATAGGTTCAAGAACCGGTCGACCATCTTCCCGGTACGGTTCAGCTCCGGTTTTCACTGGTCCAGTTAGAAGGTGGCAGAAACAGTGGGTCCACATGTCACAGTCATCTTCTTCTACTTCAGTTACTAGCTATAGTAATAATAGTGCTAATAATATTAAGGATAATGTTTCTGCTGTACGGGTTAGAAGATGGACACCTGTTGGGGTTGATAAGGAGGATGAGGTGGAAGAGAGGCCTAGGAGGAAGATAAGATATGCTCCGGTGAGGTTCTTTAAGTGAATTTTAGGGTTTTAAGAAGGAGTGAGCTTATTTGTGGGCTTATGAGCTTATTTGAGTTTGGCTTATATTTCGTAAGCTCAAATTTTCTGGCTTATAGGTTTATTATGATATAATAAGCTTATATGTCTTAGAATAAGCCGGAAAACATAAGCCCAGAAATAAGCTTAAACAAACACCCCCTTTTGAGCTTATTTGTGGGCTCATGAGCTTATTTGAGTTCGGCTTATATTTCATAAGCTCAAATTTTCTGGCTTATAGGTTTGTTATGATATAATAAGCTTATAAAAGCTTATTATATGTTCTAATATAAGCCGGAAATTTTGAGCTTTATGAAATATAAGCTGAACTCAAATAACTCATCTCTAAATAAATAAGCAACACCCCTTAGGGTTTGTTGAAGTAATTTTTGACATGTTGTTTGAAGTGGTGAAATTAAGATAGTATATTTGTGGGCTTATGAGCTTATTTGAGTTTGCATATACTTTCATAAGCTCAAATTTTCTGGCTTATAGGTCTATTATGATATAATAAGCTTATTATATGTCCTAAAATAAGCCGAAATTTGAGCTTATGAAATATAAGCTGAACTCAAATAAGCTCACAAATAAGTTTGACCAAACACCCCCTTAGGGTTTGTTGAAGGAATTTTTGTTATATATGTTGACATGTTGTTTGAAGTGATTTTTTTTGTGGTGTATCACTTATGAGTTTCCATAACTTTTGAAGCCTTTTTTGTTTTAACTTATTGTCATAACTAATCCAAAAACTCAACCTTGGGCTTAGGAGCTTATTAATACATAAGCTTAAGCGTGAAAAATAAGCTTAGGCAAATACCCCCATCAAGTAGCTTATGACCTTAGATAATACATAAGCTAAATTTAATAAGCTCATGAGCTGAAAAAGCTGATAAAAGTGGGTTTGTGAGCTTTTCAAATTTTACATAGGCTCGTAAACCCAATAAGTAAGCTAACACAAACACCCCCTAATTGTTTTGGCACTTATACTTATTATGGAACTATGGAAGTTATGGTAGTAACACGAGCATACTTACTATTTACATAGCATGTGTATTAAGTTCTATGGTTTGCAAGTTTGTTGAAGGGATTGTGTTTTAACGGTCAAATTTCAGTTTGTTATGTGTTAATTGTCAGATTGATATGTTCGTGCTTCAAAATGAAGTTGCTATAATTAGAAGAATTCACGAGCTATTGATCATAAAAAGGTCTTTGTCATTTAGTGATTGCTAATTATTGGAAAAGTAACGGGCTAACGACTATTTGCTTGCATTATAATTGATTAGTGATCAAGACTCACTAGTTGTACTAAATTTGTCATTACTTATTTATAGATAGTACTTAACATTATTTCTAAGCAATTTGGCTATTTCTGCAAGTAAAATATAATATTCTACTTTTTAGGTGTTTGTTTTATTTGAGCAATGTGGGGAGAAAGAAAACGTTATATAGTTCAATTGTTTTAAGTAGTAATAATTGGAAATGACAAACTTAGTATAATTAACGGTGATTCTAAATTGGTAATCTTTTTGCTTGGGGCTTTTTTTTGTCCATATCAGTTTGCAGCTTCGCATCATAAATTTGTAATTTTAGTTTTTGGCTTATAATTTTGATTGTACCCCAACTTAGATAAGTGTTACATTATTACGCGTGTAATGCAAGATAGTTGATGTTCATGATTTGGTCAACCATGAATCCCATACATCTCATGTTCATTTGGTTATATTTCTTAAAATTAATGGTGACTTCTGATGTTTGTAATAAGTATTTAGCTCTTATGGTGTATCTTTTTGCAACTACATGCCAAGAACACTGGAAATTATATACTTATATAAAAATCGTAAGTTATTGGGTTCATTTGGGAAATGATGTTTCGGTGTGGAACAGCTGATAGATTGTTTGCTGGTCATTATTATTTATGAAAATACTCGAAATGATCAACTATACTTTCTATACCATGCATATTGAGTTTAGTAAGTACATGTTCAGATCGTTGTGCTAGAAGGTAAGAAAAAGGAAGCTGAGAAAGGCGATGACAGTGTTAAAGAAGTAAGCAAAACCAATCAGTCTACTGCTCAGGGGACTTCAGAGAATGAGGATGACGAAAAAAAGAGTCTTGATAAGGTTCTTGCAGCCAAAACTAAGGTAATGAAGTAGTTTATCTTTATCAGTCTACTGCTCACTGGCCTACTTTTGTGGTTGATTTTTTAGTTTCAGTTTAGTGGTTGCAATTTTGACCTGACCCATACATGGATAAACTTCGATTCGGGTTGTACTTTGCGTCTAAAGTTTAAAGGAACAAATGGTTTCAGCTTAAAATTTGGTTAATTTGGGTACAAGTTAGACTTTTTATCAAAATCTATAAAGCATCATACATCATCATTTTTAAAAATTATATTATTGTTCTCGTAATCATATTGAAACCAATAATCTCAAAAGGCAAAGGTACCCAATAGTCTCGTTTTTCTTCTTCTTGCTGAACATTCTTTTGTTCAGTGGATTATATGGACACCATCTTAGTAAACAACATAAGAATCGTCTGATTATTTTCCCACAATTTTCTATCTTGGCATATAATAAGGTATTGGTCTGAGTGAATTGCCTAGTTCCTTACACGTCTAAACTCCAACTTGCAGGCATCAGAGAAGAATGTAGCAACTGAAGATCTGAACAACCAACCTATGGATTTGGATATGGGCGATGACGAAGACCGTGATTTGGGTGGCGCCCCCAAAGTGGCTGACTGGGTGAAGGCTGCACAGAGGGGTTTCGCGCACTGAAGTTTCTGTTTTATGATCATCACTAGAAAGATGGAAATTATTTGTAATTTGTAGGTCTTTGTGTCCGTCGTGCAACTTTAACTCATGTAATTAATCGTCAACTATGATGTAGATAGTGTGCAACTGACGATGTAGGTCTAATAACCCGTGTTCTTTGATGTTTCAGTCGTATTGTTTGTGTGTAGCGGGGGAGATAATGCAGAACTGGTTTCTAGTTTGACCAATCTTACTTTATCATCACTCATATCTATGGAAATAAATCGACATAAAGCACGACTACCATGCATTAATTCATCAATGGGATAAAATTTTGTTGACACAAGATGTCAAAAAGATGTTCCAAGAGAAATAATCAAACTCGGTTACCCAAACCTGCCCGACTAAATAATCAAACCACCATCTTAAGTTATAAGAGAAACAAATTACAGACAAATCCAGTTAACGCATTGCATATCATAACTTATGGTATCTCTATACCCCAGTAAATCGTTTCAGATGCCATATTCACCCTTGGAAGCCTCAAAATGTAACCATAACTTATTACAGTTGATACAAAAAAAATTAAAATAAAGGAAATCGGAAGGGCAAGATTAAAATACTGAACAAATTTCTTTCCGTTGGGGTACCCTGTCCTAACATGACAAAATATTAATATCACCCAAGAGGCAATGTATCAGCATCCAACATCAGTGTTAACTTTAATCCACCTTAATGGTAACACCGACTTCAGCAGGTCGTATAATTCTGTCGTGCAGTGTGTATCCCGCCTGCAAAACCAAAATCATGGTTCAGTTGCAACACACATCCAAATCCCAACCAAAAACCATCAGCTAAATTATAGGTGGCCTAATAAACTGGTTGGGTAAGTAAATCGTTGAAATGGGTCATTTTAACAATATTGGGTCAACTCAAAACACCTTTTTACCATACTTTGAATTTATTTTCAAACTACTACTTTGTCAAATATGATTGCAAAACCTATATCATAAGATGATTTAGAAGGTTAAACCATAGTCACATGGAACGGGATCGCCCGGTACGGGATCAAGGATCGGGATCGTAGTTCGCTAGGCACCTAAAATTCGGTTCGATGGGGGGTAGGTTCATTTGGGATCGCTTCGCACGATGTACCAAGTAATGTGGTATGATGTACCCATGTAGCAATTAATATATTATTGTTAATTTGAAATCCAAACATTTATAAAATAATACTCATAATTCATTTAAAAAAAACATAAACATATGAGGAAAGTGTTATCAGTAACATAACTAAAAAAAACATTATCAACCACCCTTCTTACAAGTTTTTCCTAATGACAATAAGTTATTTCAGTGGAATTTTTATTGTTGATATGAACTATGAAGGCTACTGCTACTCATCTATATATAATATTCTCCATAACCATTTAACAGATCCGAGGATCTCGTTCAAAAAAATTCACCATATCAAATCTTCAAATCTTCAACTTATATACTCTATAATAACTAAAGTTGGAAGGAAATATTTGAAATTCTGACAAAACATAAGGAAATCAAGGTTAATGTAACTAAATCGTGAATCGAATGTAACTGGAACGCGAATTTCTCTGCCCCGATTCAGATATCTATTAAATTCTGGAACGCCATCATCACCGATCCAAGTCGCGATCCCGATCAATCCGGATCGATTCGTAACTGCGTTTGGATCGAACGAACTGGATCGCAATTCGTGGGGTACTGTAGCGAATTATGTGACTATGGGTTAAACTTTGAATTAAAAAGAGACTTAAGAGTTAAGATGTTTGTATAAAAACACACTTTGGCAGCTGTTGCCCCGTTTGACTCGCTTACATTTCAACTAATATTGTTTCTTTTACTAATTTGAGCCGTAAGAGTTAATACATGACCTCAACTGACCCATTTATTAGCAAATGTTTTAATGAAAATACTAAAAAGAATGTTCTTATGAATTTTTCTTTGGTAGCATACCTTGAGGACAACTGCAACAGTGTCAGGGTCCTTGGTAGGATCAGGTACTTGAAACACAGCATTATGCCTATTTGGATCAAACTCCTCATTTGTAGGATCATATTTCTGCACTCCAAACTTCTTGAAAACCTGAAACAATAGTAATAAAAAATTATGCATCAGCCTGATCTTGCATGAGTGATGATAAAAAGCGGTAACAGTGAAGCTCTGATAGTTAACAAATGAGACCTATGTCACAATTTAAAAGGAGACAAATTCAATCAATCTACAAAAAATAAGTTAACGTGTTATATGCTAATGAACACACAGGTAAGTAAAATTAGCTAATAAATAAGTCGATCTGTTTAGAAATCACTCATCACATAGTGGTATTCGGGGTTAAAAGAAAAAGGAAAGTAATTATTAAATATGAAAAAACAATTAAACACCTCATTTACCTTGCATGTGACATTATTTAACAAATAGACATTTATCGGCTGCTAGTTTAGGACTTTTAAAGACTGTGTTAGAAGTTTCAGAAAAGAGACCATCCTATATACGATAGGAACCATTCGTGTAATTTAGTCTAATGAAGTATTGATAAAATAATTCACTTTGACTGGTTACAGGAAGATTTTACCTCAGCTAGCTGTTTTTCAGTCATTTCAACACCTTCAAGCAGTGTTTTCAAAAGTGGAACAGCTCCAGAACTGTCACTAGACGTATCAAGCTTAGCAAAACTTTCCTTTACAACTGAAGAAGCTCTATCCAGATTATCTGCAACATCCAACAATCCCTTTGCAAAACCCTGCAGCATATAAAAGCCAATTAAAAGCATGAAATGTATCAACAAAAAATAAAATATAGCCAATAAAGATCAAACCTGTATCGCAAATTTCTTTGAGTTCTCTGCCTCTCTTTTTGTCCTAGCCATAATGTTTTCCGTTTCTGCATAGGTCCTAAGTACTTTATCTTTCATGTCGGCAATCTCTTCTTGCTTTGCCTTCAGAAGTTCCTCTTTTTCAGTCACAATTTTAACCAAATCATCCATCGTCAAGTCTTCCTCACCTGAGTGTACCCAAATATTATGTTTTAGTTAGTACTAATAGGATTAAAAAAAGAAAGCAGGACAGTTTCCATAAAGGGTCAACATTGGTTTTGGTCAGACGTGACAGTCGGGCCAACCCATCAACACTTTTTGGTAATTTGCATATCATAAATGCGGACCCAGGATATAACTTTCTTCTTATAGCACAACTTGAAATGTAAACTATTAGATACATGTTTCGTGACTTTAGACCCATTTGACCAATTAAATTTTGACCCATTAAATGGGTCTCAATTTTAGCTAAACTTTAATATTTGACTCATTTTCAATCAAATACAATCTGAGTAAGACTCATTTTGATATAAATAGGCTGAATTACCACCTCTAAAACTAATCTTTCTGGTCAACCTGCCAATAAACGGGAACAAATCAGGCCAACCTGCCAATACTTTCTGGTCCTTTTTTGTAGACCATCGATGTGCTGAACAACAACAACAACAATACCCAATCCCGCCGAAGCGAGGTATGAAAAACCATTTTAGTAAAATAATGATGTAATTTTCTATTATATTTAGCAATTTGATACAGACATTTTTTGACATGTTCCCAATCAACCAATTTAACCTGCATCATTTTTAGCCAATATGTATATACCCGACCATTATGAATAAAAAACAGCCTGAGCTGATCCTTTCTCTATGAATAGCCACCTTAAAAAAATAAACCTATTAAAAAAGGGGTTCGTGACAACAAACCTAGTCCTTTGTCATCAGAACTTGCATTTTCTTTTACATCACTATCAGAAGTTCTCTTTTCATTGACTTCTGAAGATGCAGACGATGAGAATCCAAATCTTTGAAATGGTGATGAAGTAAGAGCTGAACTATGTAAAAAAGATATTTGAGGGGGTATCACCTGCAAAAATGAAAACATGCGTAAGACACCTGCAAACCACCGAATTACAAGAAGACTTTCTGACACTATTATCATATACTAAAAATATGCAAGATACATATAATGTTGCAGATAAAGGTTAAAATTTGTAAATTGAAGACTAACGTAGACATGATAGCATGAATATATAATGGGTGATATTCTAACTTGCTTCGATATCTAATGTGCACTCAACAATATATGTTGTCTAAACTCTACCGTTAGGATCATAATAAAATGATTAACGATTTGACAGTGCTAAGTACAAAGAATTAAATCAGCTTCATTTGATTTCTTCAACTAAAGATAATAACTCAAAAGTCAAGTTTTCCATAAATACCTTTACTGATTGTATATTTAAAATAAAAAAAAAAAAAAAAAAAAAGAGTTCAGGACAGGGTTGAAGTCACAAAAGCTTGCATGTTAATTCTGGCTTGGATCAAAAGGCCAAAATATTATCACGCACATCAAGATTCAAATGTGGTTTGCATCATCAGGTAGAAGATATTGCAAAAATACTAAAAGATGCTCTGATTTCCAATGAAAACCAATTATTAGAAGTCAACAAGATTGCGTAGATAGTCCACCAAAACTAGATAGCTAGCTAGTCTAAACATAAAAGAGCTGCACAAACCAGGACAACATTACTACATCCATAACATCTACGGTGTCAAGGTCCTCCCCCCTTAGACAATATCGCAACTTTTGACTTCACATTTCATTTGATAGAAGTTGCCATATATAATCAAACATTGAAATTCCTAACGCAATAACAAATTATAAATTTTTTGGAGCAAAGAGTAACACTGGCATATGAAGACAATTGACAAACATGTAACTTAAGCCTGAGAAATGTCTGCAAAGTTCTGCAACTTCACAAAAGGTTGGTTCGACGGGTAACCCTAAACCCTGATCCTACCTTCCCCAATGACAGCACCTCAGGCAATGTTCATACAGAGTTTTTGCAATTTACACAATAACTGAATAACCCACAAAACAAAAGTAAAACAATTGGCTAACTGTAACTGAACTATGCTTTTCTTCCTAAAAATATTAACTTCACAATCACTGGGGTGTTTGAAATTGCTTATTTTTTTTATGCTTTTCTGCTTATTTTTATGCAGAAGCAGTTTGTGTTATCCAAGTGCTTATTTTTGCTAAAACTAAAACTACTTTTTTTACAAACATATTTAACTGATAATCTTTTATATATGAATTTGACTGTAACTTTGCAGCAAAATAACTACTTTCCCCAAGTATTCTATCAATTGTTACAAGATAAACATATCCAAACACGATTCCATAAGTACTTATTTATAAGCAAAAAATAGCACAAAACCCATAAACCCTAATAATTCAGCCTCTTAAACCCTAAGAATACCCATAATGGTGACCAAACACATCAACGCCACGTCAGCTTTTTACAACTTCATCATATACATCACCAAACAGCCGTAATAAAGATCGCCAAACCCATTTCAAAAAATTCAATTTTAAAGCAAATTAAACCCATAAACCCTAACAATCTATCTCTTAAACCCTAAAAAACCCAATCCTTTACACCCCAAGACACCAAATCAAAAACTAACACAAACCCATTTCAAATAAATCGATTTTGAAACAATCTAAACCCATAAAGCCTAACAGCCCAATCTCTAAAACCCTTACAAAACCCTACCCCTTAAACCCCACAACATCAAATCAAAAACCAACACATACCCATTTCAAAATTTCCAATTCTAAGGCAAAGTAAACCCATAAACCCTAAAAAAACCACCTCTTAATCCCTAACAAAATCCTACCCTTTAGAAACCACAACACCAAATCAAAAACCAAAAATACCCATTTCAAAAGATTCAATTTTGAAACAAATTAAACCCATAAACCCTGTTAGATGTTTGACTGTTAGTCCTAAGGGTAGTTTAGTAATTTTTGGTCTAAAAGATATTTACTAAGAATAATCTAGAAATAAGCTAGATACTTTGGTAGAATAATCTAGAATAAGCTAGATATTAGCTTATAGGAAAATCTAAGATATTTGTATTAGAATCTTCTAGAATAAGCCCTAGTATAAATAAGGGCTTATCCCCCCATTTGTAATTATCTAATTTGTACACAACACTACTCATCTTGTATCCTTTGATTTGTAATACAAGAAACTTTTTGTCCCGATCTCCTTTTGTTTTGTTACTGATTATTCTTGATTATTCTCTCCTGATCCTAACAAATTGGTATCAGAGCTAACCGATCGTGTTTGAAGCAAGCTTCTGGTTGATTTTCAAGATTCAATATCTTGATATCATTTTGGATCTGTTCTTCGTTTTGGTGTTTGGTGTTTGCTGTTCGATCGGGTTTGAAGGTAGGAGAAATCAAGATCAGAATTTGTGTTGTGGAAGATCAGAATTTGTATCGTGGGAGGTTAGAGAACATTAGTAAACTTTAGAAAACCCCTTGTTGGATAAAAATGTCCTCTCAGCCATCATCATCTGTTAGTGTTGTTGAGAAGTTCAATGGCAAAAGCAACTTCAGTTTGTGGCGAGTTAAGGTTCGAGCCTTATTGAAGCAACAAGGTATTTGGGCACCTCTAGCCGGTCCCAAACCGGCTGATATGACCGATGCCAAATTCAACTCACTAGATGAAAAGGCGCATTCTACTATTTTGCTATCTTTATCGGATGAGGTTCTTTACGAGGTTGCGGATGAGGAAACGGCTACGGGTGTGTGGAAGAAACTAGAAAAGCTTTACATGACCAAGTCGTTGACGAATAAGTTGTTACAAGCAACAGGTTGTTGTTTTCATTGCGGATGAAAGAGGGCTCGGCATTAAAAGATCATCTTGATGCTTTAAATTCCATCCTGATGGATTTGAAGAATGTTGATGTCACGATTGATGATGAAGATGCGCTTTTATTCCGCTTGTTTCCTTACCTCCCTCGTATGAGAACTTTGTAAATTCCTTTGTTGTTGGTAAAGAGACTATTACATTGGAAGATGTTCGATCCAGTTTGCATTCACGAGCTTCGCCATCAAGCATCAGAATTTCGAATCTCAACCCGTTGGCTTGTCAATTACGAGCCGGATAGAGGGTGCATCGAACGAGAAAGAGGCAAAGGAAAAGGTAGATATAAAGATAGATCGAAGTCGAGATCTCGAGGGTCAAATCCTCGAGATACTTGTTATTATTGCCATAAGGAAGGCCACTGGAAGAACCAATGTCCTAAGCTCGAGAAAGGCCGGTAGCCGCGGTTGCTAAAGATGACTCGGGTTCGGAACGCGAGTTGGTATTGTCGATTTCTGACTATAAAGGTACACCACTTGCTTGGATCATGGATTCTGCTTGTTCTTTTCATATGAGTCCCAATCGGGATTGGTTCGTGACATATGAAGAGTTTGATGGCGGGCATGTCTTTATGGGCAATGATTCACCATGCAAAGTTGTTGGAATCGGAACAATTCGATTAATGCATGATGGAGTTGTTAGAACGCCACCGATGTTCGTCATGTTCCGGATCTCAAGAAAATCTGATCTCGCTAGGTGTATTCGACTCGAAAGGTTTCAAATACACTAGTGAGAATGGTGTCCTTCGTGTTTCGAAAGGAGCTTTGGTGGTTATGAAAGCAACTAAAGGTACTTCTTCTCTTTACACTTTACAAGGTGAAACAATCACAAGTTCTCGCTTCGTGTCTGAGAGAAGAGTAATTCAGATTTGACAAAGTTGTGGCATATGCGTCTTGGTCACATGAGTGAGAAAGGCATGGTCATTTTGAGTAGCGAGGACCTTGACAACCACAAAGTTGCGAACTTGGAGTTTTGTGAGCATTGTGTTATGGGAAAACAAAAGCGGGTTAGTTTCTCGAAAGCAACTCGTCAAACAAAAGGTACTCTCGATTATCTCCATGCGATTGTTGGGGCCTTCTCGAGTACCTTCTCTCGGTGGTGCTCGGTATTTTCTCTCAATCATTGATGATTTCTCAAGAATGACGTGGGTGTTTATGATGAAACACAAGAGTGAGGCGTTTGAGAAATTCAAGTATTGGAAGATTCTGATTGAAAACCAAACTGGAAGGAAGATTAAGCGTCTTCGTACTGATAATGGTTTGGAATTTTGTTCGAGAGAATTTGAAGCCTTTTGTCGAGATGAAGGAATTGCTAGGCATTACACTGTTCGTTACACTCCTCAACAAAACGGAGTAGCTGAACGAATGAACAGGACACCTGTTAGAAAAACTCGGTGCTTCTTGTTGAATGCCGGATTAGATAGAAGTTTTTGGGCTGAAGCACTTAATACAACTTGCTATCTAGTCAACAGGTCTCCTGCCACCGCTATTGATTGCAAGACTCCAATTGAAGTTTGACCGGGAAACTGCGATTATTCAAAGCTTCGTGTTTTGGATGCCCGCATATTATCATGTTAGTGACGGTAAGTTAAATCCGAGAGCCAATAAAGGCATTTTTATGGGATACTGTGGACGGGGTTAAAGGTTATCGAATTTGGTCACCATCGGAAAGAAGAGTCATTCTTAGCCGAGATGTGACATTTGACGAGGATCACTTGTTTCGCTTAAAGCAAGATTCGGTTGAATCGAAGCTTGAAGAGGGTGCTTCCGAAAAGGTGGAGCATGTTGCTAAACGGTGGGACGTGGAGCATGAAGTTCCTGAAGATACGGACCACGATGTTACTCCACTAGATGATCCTCCAAATTCAGCACATTTGGAACATGAGCAATATAGGTCTATAGCCCTTGATAGACCTCGTAGAGATGCAAAAGCTCCTAGTCGTTTTGGCTTTCAGGACTATGCATATATGCATTGCAAGTAGCGGAAGAGGTAGAGTCTCTGAACCGGCTACTTATCGAAAAGCTATTACTTCTAGGATTCGATATGTGGAGTGCGGCTATGAGTGAAGAGATTGAATCTCTTCATAAGAACAATACATGGGCATTGGTAAAACTTTCGAAGGAAGAAAAGTTATTGGTTGTAAGTGGGTTTTCAAGAAGAAACCCGGTTTATCGCTTGGACAACATTCGATTCAAGGCACGTTTGGTCGCAAAGGGATTTAGCCAAAAGGAGGGAATCGATTACAATGAGATTTTCTCCCCGTGGTGCGTCATACATCTATTCGTGTGTTACTATCCTTAGTAGCACATCATGACTTGGAGTTGGAACAATTAGATGTAAAACGCATTTCTTCATGGTGACCTTGAAGAAGAAATTTATATAAGCCAACCCGAAGGCTTCGTTGTTCAGGGCAAAGAAGACTATGTTTGTAAGCTCCGAAAATTTCTCTATGGTTTGAAAAAGCATCGCCAGACAGTGGTACAAGAGATTTGTGACTTTATGGTGAAGCATGGTTTTAGTAGAAGTGCTTATGACTGTTGTGTCTATCATAAAAGGGCACCGTCGGGATCACTTATCTATCTACTCTTGTACGTTGATGATATGCTCGTGAAGAAAGAAAAGATATGGAGGAGATTAAGAAGTTGAAGATCCTTCTCAATACGGAGTTTGATATGAAAGATTTGGGAGCAGCTCGAAAGATTTTGGGCATGGAAATAATTCGAGACAGAAAACATGGTAAGCTTTTCCTATCACGTGAAAAGTTACATTGAGAAGATTATTTCTCGTTTTGGCATGAGTTCGGCAAAATCGGTAAATACTCCTTCCTCGGCCAATTTTCGTTTATCCACTTGCTTGTCCTCAAGCGAAGCAGAGATAGAGTATATGTCCCGAATACCCTATGCTAGTGCTGTTGGGAGTTTGATGTATGTTATGGTTTGTACGAGGCGGATATAGCTCAGCTTAATGAGTGTTGTGTCACGGTATATGGCTCATCCCGAAAAGAGCATTGGAATGCGGTGAAACGCATTTTTCGTTATTTAAAAGGGACATCTGATGTTGGCCTTATTTACGGTGGTGAACGTGAATATTTGGTTGCGGATACCAGATTCGGACTATGCCGATCTTGATGCTAGAAGATCCTTACGGCTATGTATTCACTATTGGAAGTTCGGTTGTAAGTTGGAAAGCTACATTACAACCATCAGTCGCTTTATCTACTACTGAAGCGGAGTATATGGCTTTAACGGATGCAGCTAAGGAAGGAATTTGGCCTGAAAGGTCGATTGAAGATCTTGGTTTCCCTCAAGATCAGCGATCGTGTTTTTGATAGCATGAGTGCTATCTGTTTGGCTAAAGATCAAGTTTACCATGACCGGACTAAACACATTGATGTTCGTTATCACTTCATTCGTTCCGAAAGAAGAATCAAAGTGAAGAAGATTGGCACCAAAGACAATCCTGCGGATGTGTTTACTAAACCGGTTCCTTTGAGCAAGTTTCGTCACTGTCTGGATTTGCTCAATATTGATAATTGGAAATATGGCGCTACTTAGGAGCTAAAGTCAAGGTGGAGATTGTTAGATGTTTGACTGTTAGTCCTAAGGGTAGTTTAGTAATTTTTGGTCTAAAAGATATTTACTAAGAATAATCTAGAAATAAGCTAGATACTTTGGTAGAATAATCTAGAATAAGCTAGATATTAGCTTATAGGAAAATCTAAGATATTTGTATTAGAATCTTCTAGAATAAGCCCTAGTATAAATAAGGGCTTATCCCCCCATTTGTAATTATCTAATTTGTACACAACACTACTCATCTTGTATCCTTTGATTTGTAATACAAGAAACTTTTGTCTGATCTCCTTTTGTTTTGTTACTGATTATTCTTGATTATTCTCTCCTGATCCTAACAAACCCTAACAAAACCCTACCCTTTACAAACCATAAAACCAAATAAAAAACCAACAAATACCCATTTCAAAAAATTCAATTTTAAGGCGAATCAAACCCATAAACCCTAACAAAACCCTACCCTTTACAAACCACAACACCACATCAAAAACCAACAAATACCCATTTCAAAAAATCCAATTTTGAGGCAAATTAAACAGATAAACCCTAACAAAACCCTACCCTTTACAAACCACAACACCAAATCAAAAACCAACAAATACCCATTTCAAAAGATTCAATTTTGAGGCAAATTAAACCCATAAACCCTAACAAAATCCTACCCTTTACAAACCACAACACCAAATCAAAAACCAACAAATACCCATTTCAAAAGATTCAATTTTGAAGCAAATCAAACCCATGAACCCTAACAAAACCCTACTCCTTAAACCCCCACAACACCAAATCAAAAACCAACAAATACCCATTTCAAAAAAATCCGATTTTGAGGCAAATTAAACCCATAAACCCTAACAAAACGCTGCCCCTTAAACCCCCATAACACCAAATCAAAAACCCATTTCAATTCTGAACCAAATTAAACCTATAAACCCTAACAAATCCCTACCCTTTACACCCCACAACATAATATCAAAAATTAAGAAATACCCAATTGAAAAGATTGAATTTGAACCTTATTTGGTGAGCCATGAAAAGCTCTACGTCCAATGATTGAAAGTGTTCTTGGTTGACGGACTAAAGCACTTTGGTACCGACTCACAACTGTTCTTGCAATCCGAGATGTGATTCTACCCACAACCATAGCTTTTATTTATTTATTTATATTTTTCTATAAAAATGAGTGTTTGTTTTTTATAAAATGATGGAAGGGATGAATATTATTTCTAGGGTTTTATGTGCGTGGGAAGAAAGAAAAGAAAATGGTAAAAAGAGAAAGTAGTAAAGGGGGGGTGAAAGGGTTTAGACATGTTGGGGTAAATTAGTAAAATTGCGTCTTTTTTTAACCATTAGTAGAGTACTGTCCAAACAACTCATCTAGATTTTAGGGGCCGTTTGGTTTGTAGTTGGGTTTAGGATTAAGAGTTGGATTTGCATTTGAATTTGGTATTGAATTTAGATTTGGATTTGAATTTTGTTAAAAGTTGTTTGTTTTGTATGTTAGGATATAAAATGAGGTTAGAGATTTATATTTATTATAGAATTAAAATAATTAATGGGACCATCATAAGTACATTTTATGTGGATATAACCAAGTGAGATAAAAATAAAAAAAATAGAAAGTGAGTAGAAAAAGACAATTGTCGAATTCCAAGCTTCACTCACGGGATTTGAGGATCCCTTTCAATGTGGGGATGACTCCAACTTTCAAACCCCATTTATTTGAACCAAACAATTAATTTCACCATCACTACCAAATCCAAATCTAAAATCCACCAACCAAACGGGCCCTTAGATTGTCCACTCCAAGTAGATGGAAAATTTTAATGGAGTTTACCCTATTACTTTTGAAATTATTATTATAAATTTTTAAATAATATTTTAGCTAATTAGTTAAAGGTAAACTTGTTATTTTGCTAAAAAATAAGAAAAATAAAGTATTAATAATTATGTTTTAATTAAATTGTTTGTTATTTTGTCAACGAGACAATTATTTTGAGACGGATGAAGCAGAATGTTTGTTTAAGCTTATTTGTACGCTTATCTGATTTCGTCTTTTATTTCATAAGCTTGAATTTTCAATATAAGTTTAATACTCCATAATAAAAAGCAACTGCAATGCAAGACTTTGGCAATAACTTTTTACTATTTTGAGAAGTCTTTGAATGACTTTTTACCTTTGCAACGCATAGCTTTTCAAAAAGACTTTCCTCAAAGAGTTCTCCAACCGGTTGGAGCAAAAGTTTTATCATTAATGCTTCATTGTTTTAGCCTATTTGAAATGTACTCTTTTCCTTTCAAAAAGCTTTTTGTAGAAAATTTAGCATTGGAGCAACTTTGTAAAAATGACTTTTGGAAGGATGGTATCTTCCTATGTGGAATGTTGTCCTTCTGCCCTGCTATTTTTGTAAGGGTGTTTGGTTATGGTATTTCTAACTCGTTCGGAATGAGAAGATTTTTAAACTCACTACAAGTAGAGGCCTTGTACCTTTGTTTTGTTTAGGTATGTCTTCTTATAAGCTTCTTAATAGTCCTAAATAGGCTTTGTTAGGTAATTTTGTGACTGTTTGGATCTTATTTGATTTCAGTCTAGTATAAATTAAAGTAGGTTAACATTTGTGAAGGGTAATGTGAGTTTGATGGGCAATATATGTTTTTAGGAATTGTGAGATGTGAAAGATAACCTACATGGTCCTAGATATATATTGCCATAGGAGATAAGGTTGGTCCTCCTTCAAGGTTTGTGAAGTGCACTGTAGTCATCTGCTCAGTTTTGGATGCTTTAGTTTAGCTTTGTCGGATTTCCTTGTATCTTTATCTGATATCGGGTAGTTTGTTTTTTATTTTGTATCGATTTGGGAATGTCCAAATCTTAGTCATTTTCTTATGATGTACTATTGTTTTGAAGTTGATATATTTTTCACCTTTGCAACAAAAAAAGAATGTATTTATTGAAAATTTTAATGTAAAAAAAAAAGAAAATAAAAAGAAAATAAAAATCTTCTTTAGTTTGAAGCATTGTAGACACAGTCATGTGCTGATTTGCACAAGAATCAACAATCCAACCAAGACTGATGTTTCCAGATAAGGATTTAGTGTTGTTGTTAAAAAACTTGTTGAAGTTTACATTAAACTTGACACTGCCATTAAAGAAGGTTCCTGAAAAAATTTTACCTGCCAAGTTGGCATTAGCAGATGACACATTGTTGTCATTGAGAAGACTAATAAGTCTTGAGAGCTGTTCATTAGACAAGGAGACAGGAGAGTTGCTAGCACTATTATCAGTGACACGATTAGTTTCAGCAGAAACATTGTTACTGCTGAAAGGTTTACCATTAAAATTTCTTTTAGCATATCCAGCAGGATAGCCAACAAGATCATAACATCTATCAACAGTATGACCAGGTTTTTTGCAATTGGTACATTTGAGGTTCATGTTTGGTCCTCTGCTATTAGAGCTGTTACCAGTATTAAAACCAGAAACTTTGTTGTTAAAACCTCTTTTGTTATCAAAAAATTTTCCACCATCAGAAGTTTTTGCAGCAAAAGCTGTAGCATTGGGTTTAGCCGAGCTATTCCCAGATGAAACATTTATGTGAGATTCTTCTCCAGAGACAACAGAGAAAGCAGTTTTGACATTAGGTAAAGGATCTCTGGTTAAAATATTGCTTCTGATGGGAACATAGGAATCATCAAGACCCATAAGAAATTGCATTAACTTGATTAGCTGATTGTGTTTTTCAAAATTTTTTGTAGCCTCACAGGTGCAGGGAGGCAAGCTAATCATACAATCAAATTGTTTCCATAAAGAGTTAAGATTGTTATAGTAATCAGCAAGAGAGGACCCACTTTGACTAAAGGAGTTTATATTTTTATGCAAATTAAAAATAGCTGAATCGTCAACTTTATCATAAGTGTCTTTAAGATCATTCCACATTTCATAAGCAGTTTTAGCATAAATAGCACCAGCAAATAGTTCGTATGGAGAGTTGAGAATCCAAGTAACCACAACAGAGTTACAAGTATCCCATTGATTAGCAAGACTAGGGTTTGAATCATTTCTTGTGCAAGTACCATCAATAAACCCTAACTTGTTATGGTTCCTTAAAGCAAATGTCATGGCCATATTCCATATTTTATAATTTTCAGTTCCAGTGAGTTTAATAGAAATAATGGGAGTACCATTGGTATTGTTGGGGTGTAAATACAAAGCATCACCAAAGGATAAGCTTTTCTCAGTGGAAGAACCACCACCACCAACATTATCATCACCAACAGCCATAATATAAACAATAAGACAGACAGATATAATAAGACAGATAAAGAATCACAGACAGAGATAATAAAAAGAGTAAATAGACAAGTAGATAAGACTTTGTAATAAGAAACAACAAGCACCAAGCCTGTGGACTAGGGTAAACCAGAGCAGGTATTCGTACCACTCAAAGGTGGCAGATCAAGATGTTAGTCTACCCTTTTTCACCCACAAAGACTTAAGTACTGTATGTTTAAAAGAAGAGATAAGACTTAGACTTATAGAGAAATATGCAGCGGAAGAACAAATCACAATCACCCTAGATTCACTTAGTCTAGGGCAAATTGTAAACAGAAGATAACCAGTGATTACGCCAATAGCAATAACCCCAACCCACACCTTTGTTGCCAAGGAGAATCAATGAGCCTGACGCTCTGATACCATGTGCGATAGTATAGGCAACACAATGATGAACAATAGAACCTTTATTCAGATCTAAGCTGCAATAGTCAGCTTAGATTAAGTTTACAATAGTATCCAAATGTTACAAGATTAGATTAATGTCAATAAGATAATAATCATGTAAATGTAAAGACAAGACAAGATCAGTGAAATGATCAGAAAGAAGAGAAGAGAGTGATACAAAGACTGCACACTCAAGTGTGTCTAACCCTAGAATAAGGGACTTATTAAATAGGAGATTAAGTTACACTAAGACCCCTCTAACGGCTATAAAATGCTCATCAGCAGAAACAGAAAAGACTTCAGCAGAAATGATAATCTTGGAACTTTAAACCACTAATGCTTTGTCCATGTTTAACCCCTGTAATAAGCCTGCAATGAACATAACTTGAAAGCCATTAGCAATTGATAGAATGATATGTTTGCCACAGAATATTACCCCAAAATTTAACAATTTTACATATGAACGTAAATCTCAGATTCGTGCATATGCTTTATATGAACAGAAGTTAACTTTGGGTAGATTGCAAACTATGAGTTATACCATTGAAGAAGTCGAAGTAGATTATCAGTTACATGTGGCAAAATGAATATCGGTAGGCCAGAGTATGTAATTTTATAATGATGTGTAAAAAGAAACAAATATTAAACATTAAAAACAATTATGTACTTTTTTTTTTAATTTTTTTTTATTATTTTTTTTGAACATCAATTATGTACTTTTGTTTATCCACCTATTTCCATCGTTTTTGCCAAACAATAACTTTCGAACTATTAGGCTACCTTACAATGTAAGCAATTGCTTACATTTCTTTTGTAAAAATTAAAAAAAAATAAAAAAAATACATTTCATTCCTTGCAGTAAGTTCATGATACATGTTTTTTCTTGTTCCTCCTATTTTTTTTAAAGAAAATGTAGACAATTTCCTACATTGTAATGTAGGCATCACTTCCCCTTATGAAAAATAGGGTTTCATGAATTAACATACTTGAACCCTAATAAAAGAAAACAATTGAGTTTCATGAATTAACATACTTGAATAAAATCAGAATATTTGAATACACGAAGGATCGTAAATGCAACTTTTGTTATTTGACCAAATAATGAGTTTTTATTCCACACAAACAAAAACAGCTGACTTAATAATTGCTCTACAAAGGATATTCATCTCATTCAGTTGCTTTTTTGCAATTAGTGCAAATAATATTTCTTAAACCGTAAAGAGTTAACTGATGAGGTCGGCGGTCATGGCTTCGTAATTAAATTTCGAAAAAAGCATACTGGAATTGAAACTTTAGCCAAGTGCCCTCATGCGCCGAAACAAGCAGCTGTGTTCGGAAAACAACAATCGTTCACTGTTTTGGTTATAACTTGTTACGCCCCGTGCCAGATTTGACTAAAAAATTAAAACTTTTTCACGGAAACGCTTTGATTATAACGGACACACTTTAACACTTATATAAATGACATAAGCCATAACATTTTAACCCTTTTTAAAATACTCACAATGATGTATACTCGAAAACCTTTAAAAACATTTCATACTTTACTATACAATTGACAACACTTCTGATCTGATAGAGCAATACGTCGTATTGTCCTGGGGAATACGGCCTTCTGAACTCAATAAGCCGTATTCCCAAAGGGAATATGGCGTATTACTCCTGAGTTTTGATACGCCATATTTAAGACTTGGATAAGCCGTATCAAACACCTGATACAGAACAGTGCAGAAATCCTGCACACAACCCACACTTAAACTTAAACCATTTCGACTCCTTTCTAACACCATAACCTGTACCAGCACCATTCATTTACCATTTCAAACTATGACAACCATACCATAACTTGCCACACGGCAATTAACGTGTTTGACCCCAAAATGGGTGTAAATATATATTAATCCAAACACTCATTTAACCAATCATAAACACTTTACCACTTTAACTCATTACTATAACATACCATTAGACACATAATTACTTGAATATAGATAACATAGACTTTAACACTTAAAAACATCCTTTACAATTGACTCACGACAATTAGGGGTCCAACTTTGATTCGAGCTCGGTATCTAGTACTAAGCTCTAGAACATAAACCATTTCCCTTCAATTTCGCACTTCCAAACCTTAAGCATTAAACCAAGCATTTATCTTCCTCGCGAGAACCTACAAAACATTATCATCTATAACGGCAAACTTTTGCTTAGTAAATAATAAGTATAATAACACGATATTATACATCGTGAATCACATAAGCATCATTCACTTCAAATTAGTCCATAAGACTACCTTTCATCAATACTTGCACATCACACTTAATACACATATCATCAATCAAACATGATTCTTGCATACCTTACATAGGTCACAATGGACTTAACCACAACTTCGGCTAGTTTTGCCAAACTAGCCTTAACCTATTCTTAATCCAAGCATAATAAGCCAATGCCTCTTAAACCTTCACTATCATTTCCACATAACACATATATGAATAAATCATTATAATCTCATGTCATAACCATTTTACTTACCTTAGCTCCAAAGCTAAGTTACCAAGACATCACCATCATCTTCCTCTATACTTGCAATCTAGGCCAAATCACTATAAGCATAAACACATAATCAACTTACTATAACATGGTTAATACAACCATAGCTCATCTCTTAACACCTCTAATTATCATATAATCATATATTGATCATATGATAATTAACCCATAAATTCACTAACTTTAATCACCATAACTTAACCCATAATCATTATAACATTTTAATTAGCTTTTAAACACCTTTTACCCAATTCCCAAATTAGAGTTCATAAACCCTAACTTCTTAATTCTACAATTAATCACATATTGGACATCATACCTTATTAAGAATCAAGCTAGGAACATATCTCTTGAATTACTACACATAACTCATCACCAAATCATCCTTAGCATCCATTTCTCTTCTCTTTTTCTCTCTTAGTTCGTCACCAAGAACACACACCAGATAAGTATGGAAATGTCCAGAACATGATATATCTTAGACAAGTGGTGACTCAGCAAAAAGGGTAATTTAGTCATTTTTGCTCGTTTTAGGCCGATACGCCGTATCCATTTTCATGGATACGATGTATCTATGCCGACCCATCAATACTCTGTATTCACTATCCTAGATACATTGTATCTAGGCTTATGCTCAATACGCCATATTCTTATCTTCCAATACGCCGTATTGGGGCTACATCAGACCTTCACTTATCCAAACAACCATATATCCTTAGTCAAACACATTAAACCTGGTCAAACTCGTCCAGGGTCATACCCATAATAAAATACTTAAAACGGGTTTCGGGTGTAACATAAATGGCAATCCGCTTAGTCTTAGCTGACGCCGTTAAAGACCGTGGATTCGTAATTAAATTCCGAAGAAAATCATATAGGAATCGCTGCCTCCACTGGTTGGACTCACCACCACGCACTGTTATAAGTCTTTACGGTCGTCGAAAAGAAAACAAATCACTCTTTTTTGGATTACACGGCTGGGTACTTATCAAAATTTTTTGTCAAGATAAATATCTTTAGTTTTGTTTTTATGTCTAGCTTTATGTTTTAATAATTAAATTCTTTTCTCTAATTCGAGCTTTAGCAATTTAGCCGCTCGAATTACGGGGTAGTATTAAATGATAGATAAGCCCAAGCCTGTTTTTGGGTTTAGAGTTTCTAGGTTTCCTGTCATATAACCTCTTTATATTGTGGATCAATTAACATTATTACCTACGGGGTTGTCATCATCTAACAATTTCTTCCATCATACGGAGTATATAATATTTTCCTGATCTATTAGTGGGTGACTTAGGTTAAATTACATTTAAACAAATCAAATGGCAGATAAAATTCATTAGCTAAAATTATTTTTATTGTTATATAAATCATCGAGTAAATTGAAAAAATCGTCCCTGTGGTTTGCCCAGATTGCAAAAATCGTCCCTGTGGTTCACTAATTGCAGGCGGCGTCCCTGTGGGGAAACTTTTTCATCATTTTGGTCCCTGGATTTAACTATCGTTAAATGAATTCCGTTAGAAGTTACACATTTAACCCTTTTGGCCAATAATCATTGCAGCATCCATCCTTTAAACCACAGGGACGATTTATGCAATTACACGGTTAGTCCTCAATACAAAAACAATTGCACCTTTAGTCCTTAATACATAATTTCAGTTAAAAAAATTGCACCGTTAGTCCTTTATACATAACCTAAGTTAGTCCCACCACCACCACCACTTACCACCACCACCACTACTCACTGCCACCCACAACAATTTTTTTAACTGAAATTATGTATTAAGGACTAAAGGTGCAATTGTTTTTGTATTGAGGACTAACTGTGTAATTGCATAAATCATCCATGTGGTTTAAAGGATGGACGCTGCAACGATTATTGGCCAAAAGGGCTAAATGTGTAACTTCTAACGGAATTCATTTAACGATAGTTAAATCGAGGGACCAAAATGATGAAAAAGTTTCCCCACAGGGACGCCGCCTACAATTAGCGAACCACATGGACGATTTTTGCAATCTGGGCAAACCACAGGGACGATTTTTGCAATTTACTCTAAATCATCTTTAGCCAACTTTTTATTAAAGTTACCTTTTAATACCCAATCAACCCTGCCTATATGCTATTCTTTCATCTATGCTAGCTGAAAGGGTTCATCTCTTATTGTATTGTCAACTTCTAACTCACACTAATCGAAATGATGTATGATTATATTAGCGCCATTTACGGTTTAATGTGTTATAGATAATAGATCTGAAAGTGATTGTGTATCGGGTTTAATCACCGTTTCATGAAAACCAAACCCTACAGGAATAACCTTCACAAATTTCCAACTCACCATGTCATACGCCTTTTGGATATCGATCTTGAATGCACATCTAGGAGGACCACGGTTCAAGTGGTAATTATGCATAAGCTCTTGAGTTAGAAGAATTTTATCTGAAATGCTACGACCCGAAATAAACACGGATTGGTTCACACTAACCACATCATCAGTAATATTTAGCGATAGTTGTTTGTTATAAATTGTAAAATGACGTAAAGTTGAATGTCAAATGTCTTTTTTCATTAGTGTTTCAAATACAAACGTTTAGCAAAAAGCCTGAAAGCCAAACACTCGCTGCCAAACAAGCATTACACTCTTTCCATCATTCAACAAAATAGGGTTGAGCGTCGGTCCAAAACCGACCCGAACCGACAAAACCGAAAACCGAAAAAACCTAAACCGAAACCGAACCGAATATGGTCGGTTCGGTTCGGTTTAGTATCGGTCCGTCGGTTCGGTTCGGTTTACGTGTATTTGTGCATGTTTTTGTCGGTTTTGGGTCGGACCGAACCGACCCGAAACCAAAAATCGTAAAAAACCAAAACAGAACCGAAAGGTTGTCGGCCGGTTCGGTTTTTGTCGATTCGGTCGGTTTTGTCAGCCCGGTTCAATTTTGAACCTTCCATGCTCAGCCTTACAACAAAACATAGGTACCAAATTGCAAATGTTACAAACTACTAAGTACTAACCTCAAAACAGACCACCACTAAAACAACACATATCTGCTCCACGTGTCAACCAAAACGACACCGTCTAACCCAAACCCAAAAAAAAACACTCAACTAAAAAGCAACCATAAACACCAACAACAAAACACTTGTACTCAGCTAGTAGTACTAAAACTAAAAACAAGTACAAACAACAACAATAATGGAAGGAATAGGTTCAAGAACCGGTCGACCATCTTCCCGGTACGGTTCAGCTCCGGTTTTCACTGGTCCAGTTAGAAGGTGGCAGAAACAGTGGGTCCACATGTCACAGTCATCTTCTTCTACTTCAGTTACTAGCTATAGTAATAATAGTGCTAATAATATTAAGGATAATGTTTCTGCTGTACGGGTTAGAAGATGGACACCTGTTGGGGTTGATAAGGAGGATGAGGTGGAAGAGAGGCCTAGGAGGAAGATAAGATATGCTCCGGTGAGGTTCTTTAAGTGAATTTTAGGGTTTTAAGAAGGAGGGGGGGGTGAGCTTATTTGTGGGCTTATGAGCTTATTTGAGTTTGGCTTATATTTCGTAAGCTCAAATTTTCTGGCTTATAGGTTTATTATGATATAATAAGCTTATATGTCTTAGAATAAGCCGGAAAACATAAGCCCAGAAATAAGCTTAAACAAACACCCCCTTTTGAGCTTATTTGTGGGCTCATGAGCTTATTTGAGTTCGGCTTATATTTCATAAGCTCAAATTTTCTGGCTTATAGGTTTGTTATGATATAATAAGCTTATAAAAGCTTATTATATGTTCTAATATAAGCCGGAAATTTTGAGCTTTATGAAATATAAGCTGAACTCAAATAAGCTCATAAGCTCACAAATAAGCTTAACAAAACACCCCCTTAGGGTTTGTTGAAGTAATTTTTGACATGTTGTTTGAAGTGGTGAAATTAAGATAGTATATTTGTGGGCTTATGAGCTTATTTGAGTTTGCATATACTTTCATAAGCTCAAATTTTCTGGCTTATAGGTCTATTATGATATAATAAGCTTATTATATGTCCTAAAATAAGCCGAAATTTGAGCTTATGAAATATAAGCTGAACTCAAATAAGCTCACAAATAAGTTTGACCAAACACCCCCTTAGGGTTTGTTGAAGGAATTTTTGTTATATATGTTGACATGTTGTTTGAAGTGATTTTTTTTGTGGTGTATCACTTATGAGTTTCCATAACTTTTGAAGCCTTTTTTGTTTTAACTTATTGTCATAACTAATCCAAAAACTCAACCTTGGGCTTAGGAGCTTATTAATACATAAGCTTAAGCGTGAAAAATAAGCTTAGGCAAATACCCCCATCAAGTAGCTTATGACCTTAGATAATACATAAGCTAAATTTAATAAGCTCATGAGCTGAAAAAGCTGATAAAAGTGGGTTTGTGAGCTTTTCAAATTTTACATAGGCTCGTAAACCCAATAAGTAAGCTAACACAAACACCCCCTAATTGTTTTGGCACTTATACTTATTATGGAACTATGGAAGTTATGGTAGTAACACGAGCATACTTACTATTTACATAGCATGTGTATTAAGTTCTATGGTTTGCAAGTTTGTTGAAGGGATTGTGTTTTAACGGTCAAATTTCAGTTTGTTATGTGTTAATTGTCAGATTGATATGTTGCGTTTCGAAAATGAAGTTGCTATAATTAGAAGAATTCACGAGCTATTGATCATAAAAAGGTCTTTGTCATTTAGTGATTGCTAATTATTGGAAAAGTAACGGGCTAACGACTATTTGCTTGCATTATAATTGATTAGTGATCAAGACTCACTAGTTGTACTAAATTTGTCATTACTTATTTATAGATAGTACTTAACATTATTTCTAAGCAATTTGGCTATTTCTGCAAGTAAAATATAATATTCTACTTTTTAGGTGTTTGTTTTATTTGAGCAATGTGGGGAGAAAGAAAACGTTATATAGTTCAATTGTTTTAAGTAGTAATAATTGGAAATGACAAACTTAGTATAATTAACGGTGATTCTAAATTGGTAATCTTTTTGCTTGGGGCTTTTTTTTGTCCATATCAGTTTGCAGCTTCGCATCATAAATTTGTAATTTTAGTTTTTGGCTTATAATTTTGATTGTACCCCAACTTAGATAAGTGTTACATTATTACGCGTGTAATGCAAGATAGTTGATGTTCATGATTTGGTCAACCATGAATCCCATACATCTCATGTTCATTTGGTTATATTTCTTAAAATTAATGGTGACTTCTGATGTTTGTAATAAGTATTTAGCTCTTATGGTGTATCTTTTTGCAACTACATGCCAAGAACACTGGAAATTATATACTTATATAAAAATCGTAAGTTATTGGGTTCATTTGGGAAATGATGTTTCGGTGTGGAACAGCTGATAGATTGTTTGCTGGTCATTATTATTTATGAAAATACTCGAAATGATCAACTATACTTTCTATACCATGCATATTGAGTTTAGTAAGTACATGTTCAGATCGTTGTGCTAGAAGGTAAGAAAAAGGAAGCTGAGAAAGGCGATGACAGTGTTAAAGAAGTAAGCAAAACCAATCAGTCTACTGCTCAGGGGACTTCAGAGAATGAGGATGACGAAAAAAAGAGTCTTGATAAGGTTCTTGCAGCCAAAACTAAGGTAATGAAGTAGTTTATCTTTATCAGTCTACTGCTCACTGGCCTACTTTTGTGGTTGATTTTTTAGTTTCAGTTTAGTGGTTGCAATTTTGACCTGACCCATACATGGATAAACTTCGATTCGGGTTGTACTTTGCGTCTAAAGTTTAAAGGAACAAATGGTTTCAGCTTAAAATTTGGTTAATTTGGGTACAAGTTAGACTTTTTATCAAAATCTATAAAGCATCATACATCATCATTTTTAAAAATTATATTATTGTTCTCGTAATCATATTGAAACCAATAATCTCAAAAGGCAAAGGTACCCAATAGTCTCGTTTTTCTTCTTCTTGCTGAACATTCTTTTGTTCAGTGGATTATATGGACACCATCTTAGTAAACAACATAAGAATCGTCTGATTATTTTCCCACAATTTTCTATCTTGGCATATAATAAGGTATTGGTCTGAGTGAATTGCCTAGTTCCTTACACGTCTAAACTCCAACTTGCAGGCATCAGAGAAGAATGTAGCAACTGAAGATCTGAACAACCAACCTATGGATTTGGATATGGGCGATGACGAAGACCGTGATTTGGGTGGCGCCCCCAAAGTGGCTGACTGGGTGAAGGCTGCACAGAGGGGTTTCGCGCACTGAAGTTTCTGTTTTATGATCATCACTAGAAAGATGGAAATTATTTGTAATTTGTAGGTCTTTGTGTCCGTCGTGCAACTTTAACTCATGTAATTAATCGTCAACTATGATGTAGATAGTGTGCAACTGACGATGTAGGTCTAATAACCCGTGTTCTTTGATGTTTCAGTCGTATTGTTTGTGTGTAGCGGGGGAGATAATGCAGAACTGGTTTCTAGTTTGACCAATCTTACTTTATCATCACTCATATCTATGGAAATAAATCGACATAAAGCACGACTACCATGCATTAATTCATCAATGGGATAAAATTTTGTTGACACAAGATGTCAAAAAGATGTTCCAAGAGAAATAATCAAACTCGGTTACCCAAACCTGCCCGACTAAATAATCAAACCACCATCTTAAGTTATAAGAGAAACAAATTACAGACAAATCCAGTTAACGCATTGCATATCATAACTTATGGTATCTCTATACCCCAGTAAATCGTTTCAGATGCCATATTCACCCTTGGAAGCCTCAAAATGTAACCATAACTTATTACAGTTGATACAAAAAAAATTAAAATAAAGGAAATCGGAAGGGCAAGATTAAAATACTGAACAAATTTCTTTCCGTTGGGGGTACCCCTGTCCTAACATGACAAAATATTAATATCACCCAAGAGGCAATGTATCAGCATCCAACATCAGTGTTAACTTTAATCCACCTTAATGGTAACACCGACTTCAGCAGGTCGTATAATTCTGTCGTGCAGTGTGTATCCCGCCTGCAAAACCAAAATCATGGTTCAGTTGCAACACACATCCAAATCCCAACCAAAAACCATCAGCTAAATTATAGGTGGCCTAATAAACTGGTTGGGTAAGTAAATCGTTGAAATGGGTCATTTTAACAATATTGGGTCAACTCAAAACACCTTTTTACCATACTTTGAATTTATTTTCAAACTACTACTTTGTCAAATATGATTGCAAAACCTATATCATAAGATGATTTAGAAGGTTAAACCATAGTCACATGGAACGGGGATCGCTCCGGTACGGGATCAAGGATCGGGATCGTAGTTCGCTAGGCACCTAAAATTCGGTTCGATGGGGGGTAGGTTCATTTGGGATCGTTTCGGTACGATGTACCAAGTAATGTGGTACGATGTACCCATGTAGCAATTAATATATTATTGTTAATTTGAAATCCAAACATTTATAAAATAATACTCATAATTCATTTAAAAAAAACATAAACATATGAGGAAAGTGTTATCAGTAACATAACTAAAAAAAACATTATCAACCACCCTTCTTACAAGTTTTTCCTAATGACAATAAGTTATTTCAGTGGAATTTTTATTGTTGATATGAACTATGAAGGCTACTGCTACTCATCTATATATAATATTCTCCATAACCATTTAACAGATCCGAGGATCTCGTTCAAAAAAATTCACCATATCAAATCTTCAAATCTTCAACTTATATACTCTATAATAACTAAAGTTGGAAGGAAATATTTGAAATTCTGACAAAACATAAGGAAATCAAGGTTAATGTAACTAAATCGTGAATCGAATGTAACTGGAACGCGAATTTCTCTGCCCCGATTCAGATATCTATTAAATTCTGGAACGCCATCATCACCGATCCAAGTCGCGATCCCGATCAATCCGGATCGATTTCGTACCACGTTTTGGATCGAACGAACTGGATCGCAATTCGTGGGGTACTGTAGCGAATTATGTGACTATGGGTTAAACTTTGAATTAAAAAGAGACTTAAGAGTTAAGATGTTTGTATAAAAACACACTTTGGCAGCTGTTGCCCCGTTTGACTCGCTTACATTTCAACTAATATTGTTTCTTTTACTAATTTGAGCCGTAAGAGTTAATACATGACCTCAACTGACCCATTTATTAGCAAATGTTTTAATGAAAATACTAAAAAGAATGTTCTTATGAATTTTTCTTTGGTAGCATACCTTGAGGACAACTGCAACAGTGTCAGGGTCCTTGGTAGGATCAGGTACTTGAAACACAGCATTATGCCTATTTGGATCAAACTCCTCATTTGTAGGATCATATTTCTGCACTCCAAACTTCTTGAAAACCTGAAACAATAGTAATAAAAAATTATGCATCAGCCTGATCTTGCATGAGTGATGATAAAAAGCGGTAACAGTGAAGCTCTGATAGTTAACAAATGAGACCTATGTCACAATTTAAAAGGAGACAAATTCAATCAATCTACAAAAAATAAGTTAACGTGTTATATGCTAATGAACACACAGGTAAGTAAAATTAGCTAATAAATAAGTCGATCTGTTTAGAAATCACTCATCACATAGTGGTATTCGGGGTTAAAAGAAAAAGGAAAGTAATTATTAAATATGAAAAAACAATTAAACACCTCATTTACCTTGCATGTGACATTATTTAACAAATAGACATTTATCGGCTGCTAGTTTAGGACTTTTAAAGACTGTGTTAGAAGTTTCAGAAAAGAGACCATCCTATATACGATAGGAACCATTCGTGTAATTTAGTCTAATGAAGTATTGATAAAATAATTCACTTTGACTGGTTACAGGAAGATTTTACCTCAGCTAGCTGTTTTTCAGTCATTTCAACACCTTCAAGCAGTGTTTTCAAAAGTGGAACAGCTCCAGAACTGTCACTAGACGTATCAAGCTTAGCAAAACTTTCCTTTACAACTGAAGAAGCTCTATCCAGATTATCTGCAACATCCAACAATCCCTTTGCAAAACCCTGCAGCATATAAAAGCCAATTAAAAGCATGAAATGTATCAACAAAAAATAAAATATAGCCAATAAAGATCAAACCTGTATCGCAAATTTCTTTGAGTTCTCTGCCTCTCTTTTTGTCCTAGCCATAATGTTTTCCGTTTCTGCATAGGTCCTAAGTACTTTATCTTTCATGTCGGCAATCTCTTCTTGCTTTGCCTTCAGAAGTTCCTCTTTTTCAGTCACAATTTTAACCAAATCATCCATCGTCAAGTCTTCCTCACCTGAGTGTACCCAAATATTATGTTTTAGTTAGTACTAATAGGATTAAAAAAAGAAAGCAGGACAGTTTCCATAAAGGGTCAACATTGGTTTTGGTCAGACGTGACAGTCGGGCCAACCCATCAACACTTTTTGGTAATTTGCATATCATAAATGCGGACCCAGGATATAACTTTCTTCTTATAGCACAACTTGAAATGTAAACTATTAGATACATGTTTCGTGACTTTAGACCCATTTGACCAATTAAATTTTGACCCATTAAATGGGTCTCAATTTTAGCTAAACTTTAATATTTGACTCATTTTCAATCAAATACAATCTGAGTAAGACTCATTTTGATATAAATAGGCTGAATTACCACCTCTAAAACTAATCTTTCTGGTCAACCTGCCAATAAACGGGAACAAATCAGGCCAACCTGCCAATACTTTCTGGTCCTTTTTTGTAGACCATCGATGTGCTGAACAACAACAACAACAATACCCAATCCCGCCGAAGCGAGGTATGAAAAACCATTTTAGTAAAATAATGATGTAATTTTCTATTATATTTAGCAATTTGATACAGACATTTTTTGACATGTTCCCAATCAACCAATTTAACCTGCATCATTTTTAGCCAATATGTATATACCCGACCATTATGAATAAAAAACAGCCTGAGCTGATCCTTTCTCTATGAATAGCCACCTTAAAAAAATAAACCTATTAAAAAAGGGGTTCGTGACAACAAACCTAGTCCTTTGTCATCAGAACTTGCATTTTCTTTTACATCACTATCAGAAGTTCTCTTTTCATTGACTTCTGAAGATGCAGACGATGAGAATCCAAATCTTTGAAATGGTGATGAAGTAAGAGCTGAACTATGTAAAAAAGATATTTGAGGGGGTATCACCTGCAAAAATGAAAACATGCGTAAGACACCTGCAAACCACCGAATTACAAGAAGACTTTCTGACACTATTATCATATACTAAAAATATGCAAGATACATATAATGTTGCAGATAAAGGTTAAAATTTGTAAATTGAAGACTAACGTAGACATGATAGCATGAATATATAATGGGTGATATTCTAACTTGCTTCGATATCTAATGTGCACTCAACAATATATGTTGTCTAAACTCTACCGTTAGGATCATAATAAAATGATTAACGATTTGACAGTGCTAAGTACAAAGAATTAAATCAGCTTCATTTGATTTCTTCAACTAAAGATAATAACTCAAAAGTCAAGTTTTCCATAAATACCTTTACTGATTGTATATTTAAAATAAAAAAAAAAAAAAAAAAAAAGAGTTCAGGACAGGGTTGAAGTCACAAAAGCTTGCATGTTAATTCTGGCTTGGATCAAAAGGCCAAAATATTATCACGCACATCAAGATTCAAATGTGGTTTGCATCATCAGGTAGAAGATATTGCAAAAATACTAAAAGATGCTCTGATTTCCAATGAAAACCAATTATTAGAAGTCAACAAGATTGCGTAGATAGTCCACCAAAACTAGATAGCTAGCTAGTCTAAACATAAAAGAGCTGCACAAACCAGGACAACATTACTACATCCATAACATCTACGGTGTCAAGGTCCTCCCCCCTTAGACAATATCGCAACTTTTGACTTCACATTTCATTTGATAGAAGTTGCCATATATAATCAAACATTGAAATTCCTAACGCAATAACAAATTATAAACTTTTTGGAGCAAAGAGTAACACTGGCATATGAAGACAATTGACAAACATGTAACTTAAGCCTGAGAAATGTCTGCAAAGTTCTGCAACTTCACAAAAGGTTGGTTCGACGGGTAACCCTAAACCCTGATCCTACCTTCCCCAATGACAGCACCTCAGGCAATGTTCATACAGAGTTTTTGCAATTTACACAATAACTGAATAACCCACAAAACAAAAGTAAAACAATTGGCGCAACTGTAACTGAACTATGCTTTTCTTCCTAAAAATATTAACTTCACAATCACTGGGGTGTTTGAAATTGCTTATTTTTTTTATGCTTTTCTGCTTATTTTTATGCAGAAGCAGTTTGTGTTATCCAAGTGCTTATTTTTGCTAAAACTAAAACTACTTTTTTTACAAACATATTTAACTGATAATCTTTTATATATGAATTTGACTGTAACTTTGCAGCAAAATAACTACTTTCCCCAAGTATTCTATCAATTGTTACAAGATAAACATATCCAAACACGATTCCATAAGTACTTATTTATAAGCAAAAAATAGCACAAAACCCATAAACCCTAATAATTCAGCCTCTTAAACCCTAAGAATACCCATAATGGTGACCAAACACATCAACGCCACGTCAGCTTTTTACAACTTCATCATATACATCACCAAACAGCCGTAATAAAGATCGCCAAACCCATTTCAAAAAATTCAATTTTAAAGCAAATTAAACCCATAAACCCTAACAATCTATCTCTTAAACCCTAAAAAACCCAATCCTTTACACCCCAAGACACCAAATCAAAAACTAACACAAACCCATTTCAAATAAATCGATTTTGAAACAATCTAAACCCATAAAGCCTAACAGCCCAATCTCTAAAACCCTTACAAAACCCTACCCCTTAAACCCCACAACATCAAATCAAAAACCAACACATACCCATTTCAAAATTTCCAATTCTAAGGCAAAGTAAACCCATAAACCCTAAAAAAACCACCTCTTAATCCCTAACAAAATCCTACCCTTTAGAAACCACAACACCAAATCAAAAACCAAAAATACCCATTTCAAAAGATTCAATTTTGAAACAAATTAAACCCATAAACCCTGTTAGATGTTTGACTGTTAGTCCTAAGGGTAGTTTAGTAATTTTTGGTCTAAAAGATATTTACTAAGAATAATCTAGAAATAAGCTAGATACTTTGGTAGAATAATCTAGAATAAGCTAGATATTAGCTTATAGGAAAATCTAAGATATTTGTATTAGAATCTTCTAGAATAAGCCCTAGTATAAATAAGGGCTTATCCCCCCATTTGTAATTATCTAATTTGTACACAACACTACTCATCTTGTATCCTTTGATTTGTAATACAAGAAACTTTTGTCTGATCTCCTTTTGTTTTGTTACTGATTATTCTTGATTATTCTCTCCTGATCCTAACAAATTGGTATCAGAGCTAACCGATCGTGTTTGAAGCAAGCTTCTGGTTGATTTTCAAGATTCAATATCTTGATATCATTTTGGATCTGTTCTTCGTTTTGGTGTTTGGTGTTTGCTGTTCGATCGGGTTTGAAGGTAGGAGAAATCAAGATCAGAATTTGTGTTGTGGAAGATCAGAATTTGTATCGTGGGAGGTTAGAGAACATTAGTAAACTTTAGAAAACCCCTTGTTGGATAAAAATGTCCTCTCAGCCATCATCATCGGTTAGTGTTGTTGAGAAGTTCAATGGCAAAAGCAACTTCAGTTTGTGGCGAGTTAAGGTTCGAGCCTTATTGAAGCAACAAGGTATTTGGGCACCTCTAGCCGGTCCCAAACCGGCTGATATGACCGATGCCAAATTCAACTCACTAGATGAAAAGGCGCATTCTACTATTTTGCTATCTTTATCGGATGAGGTTCTTTACGAGGTTGCGGATGAGGAAACGGCTGCGGGTGTGTGGAAGAAACTAGAAAAGCTTTACATGACCAAGTCGTTGACGAATAAGTTGTTACTGAAGCAACGGTTGTTTTCATTGCGGATGAAAGAGGGCTCGGCATTAAAAGATCATCTTGATGCTTTAAATTCCATCCTGATGGATTTGAAGAATGTTGATGTCAAGATTGATGATGAAGATGCTGCTCTTATTCTGCTTGTTTCGTTACCTCCCTCGTATGAGAACTTTGTAAATTCCTTTGTTGTTGGTAAAGAGACTATTACATTGGAAGATGTTCGATCCAGTTTGCATTCCCGAGAGCTTCGTCATCAAGCATCAGGAATTTCGGAATCTCAACCCGTTGGCTTGTCAATTACGAGCCAGGATAGAGGCAGGCATCGAACAGAAAGAGGCAAAGGAAAAGGTAGATATAAAGATAGATCGAAGTCGAGATCTCGAGGGTCAAATCCTCGAGATACTTGTTATTATTGCCATAAGGAAGGCCACTGGAAGAACCAATGTCCTAAGCTCAAGGAGAAAGGCCAGGTAGCCGCGGTTGCTAAAGATGACTCGGGTTCGGAACGCGAGTTGGTATTGTCAGTTGCTGACTATAAAGGTACACCACTTGCTTGGATCATGGATTCTGCTTGTTCTTTTCATATGAGTCCCAATCGGGATTGGTTCGTGACATATGAAGAGTTTGATGGCGGGCATGTCTTTATGGGCAATGATTCACCATGCAAAGTTGTTGGAATCGGAACAATTCAGATTAGAATGCATGATGGAGTTGTTAGAACGCTCACCGATGTTCGTCATGTTCCAGATCTCAAGAAAAATCTGATCTCGCTAGGTGTATTCGACTCGAAAGGTTTCAAATACACTAGTGAGAATGGTGTCCTTCGTGTTTCGAAAGGAGCTTTGGTGGTTATGAAAGCAACTAAAGGTACTTCTTCTCTTTACACTTTACAAGGTGAAACAATCACAAGTTCGCTTCGTTTTGTACAGAGAAGAGTAATTCAGATTTGACAAAGTTGTGGCATATGCGTCTTGGTCACATGAGTGAGAAAGGCATGGTCATTTTGAGTAAGCGAGGACTCCTTGACAACCACAAAGTTGCGAACTTGGAGTTTTGTGAGCATTGTGTTATGGGAAAACAAAAGCGGGTTAGTTTCTCGAAAGCAACTCGTCAAACAAAAGGTACTCTCGATTATCTTCATGCTGATTGTTGGGGCCTTCTCGAGTACCTTCTCTCGGTGGTGCTCGGTATTTTCTCTCAATCATTGATGATTTCTCAAGAATGACGTGGGTGTTTATGATGAAACACAAGAGTGAGGCGTTTGAGAAATTCAAGTATTGGAAGATTCTGATTGAAAACCAAACTGGAAGGAAGATTAAGCGTCTTCGTACTGATAATGGTTTGGAATTTTGTTCGAGAGAATTTGAAGCCTTTTGTCGAGATGAAGGAATTGCTAGGCATTACACTGTTCGTTACACTCCTCAACAAAACGGAGTAGCTGAACGAATGAACAGGACACTGTTAGAAAAACTCGGTGCTTACTGTTGAATGCCGGATTAGATAGAAGTTTTTGGGCTGAAGCACTTAATACAACTTGCTATCTAGTCAACAGGTCTCCTGCCACCGCTATTGATTGCAAGACTCCAATTGAAGTTTGGACTGGGAAAACTGCAGATTATTCAAAGCTTCGTGTTTTTGGATGCCCCGCATATTATCATGTTAGTGACGGTAAGTTAAATCCGAGAGCCAATAAAGGCATTTTTATGGGATACGGTGACGGGGTTAAAGGCTATCGAATTTGGTCACCATCGGAAAGAAGAGTCATTCTTAGCCGAGATGTGACATTTGACGAGGATCACTTGTTTCGCTTAAAGCAAGATTCGGTTGAATCGAAGCTTGAAGAGGTGCTTCCAAAAGGTGGAGCATGTTGCTAAACAATTGTGGCGTGGAGCATGAAGTTCCAGAAGATACGGACCACGATGTTACTCCACTAGATGATCCTCCAAATTCAGCACATTTGGAACATGAGCAATATAGGTCTATAGCCCTTGATAGACCTCGTAGAGATGCAAAAGCTCCTAGTCGTTTTGGCTTTCAGGACTATGCCGCATATGCATTGCAAGTAGCGGAAGAGGTAGAGTCTCTTGAACCGGCTACTTATCAAGAAGCTATTACTTCTAAGGATTCTGATATGTGGAGTGCGGCTATGAGTGAAGAGATTGAATCTCTTCATAAGAACAATACATGGGCATTGGTAAAACTTCCTGAAGGAAGAAAAGTTATTGGTTGTAAGTGGGTTTTCAAGAAGAAACCCAGTTTATCGGGCTTGGACAACATTCGATTCAAGGCACGTTTGGTCGCAAAGGGATTTAGCCAAAAGGAGGGAATCGATTACAATGAGATTTTCTCCCCAGTGGTACGTCATACATCTATTCGTGTGTTACTATCCTTAGTAGCACATCATGACTTGGAGTTGGAACAATTAGATGTAAAACTGATTTCTTCATGGTGACCTTGAAGAAGAAATTTATATAAGCCAACCCGAAGGCTTCGTTGTTCAGGGCAAAGAATACTATGTTTGTAAGCTCGAAAATCTCTATGGTTTGAAACAGTCGCCGAGACAGTGGTACAAGAGATTTGACAGCTTTATGGTGAAGCATGGTTTTAGTAGAAGTGCTTATGACATTGTGTCTATCATAAAAGGGCACCGTCGGGATCACTTATCTACCTACTCTTGTACGTTGATGATATGCTCGTAGCAGCAAAAGATATGGAGGAGATTAAGAAGTTGAAGATCCTTCTCAATACGGAGTTTGATATGAAAGATTTGGGAGCAGCTCGAAAGATTTTGGGCATGGAAATAATTCGAGACAGAAAACATGGTAAGCTTTTCCTATCACAGAAAAGTTACATTGAGAAGATTATTTCTCGTTTTGGCATGAGTTCGGCAAAATCGGTAAATACTCCTTCCTCGGCCAATTTTCGTTTATCCACTGCTTGTGCACCTCAAAGCGAAGCAGAGATAGAGTATATGTCCCGAATACCCTATGCTAGTGCTGTTGGGAGTTTGATGTATGTTATGGTTTGTACGAGGCCGGATATAGCTCACGCAATGAGTGTTGTGTCACGGTATATGGCTCATCCTGGAAAAGAGCATTGGAATGCGGTGAAACGCATTTTTCGTTATTTAAAAGGGACATCTGATGTTGGCCTTATTTACGGTGGTGAACGTGAATATTTGGTTGTCGGATACTCAGATTCGGACTATGCTGCTGATCTTGATGCTAGAAGATCCTTAACAAGCTATGTATTCACTATTGGAAGTTCGGTTGTAAGTTGGAAAGCTACATTACAACCATCAGTCGCTTTATCTACTACCGAAGCGGAGTATATGGCTTTAACGGATGCAACTAAGGAAGGAATTTGGTGAAAGGTCGATTGAAGATCTTGGTTTCCCTCAAGATCAAGCGATCGTGTTTTGTGATAGCATGAGTGCTATCTGTTTGGCTAAAGATCAAGTTTACCATGACCGGACTAAACACATTGATGTTCGTTATCACTTCATTCGTTCCGAAAGAAGAATCAAAGTGAAGAAGATTGGCACCAAAGACAATCCTGCGGATGTGTTTACTAAACCGGTTCCTTTGAGCAAGTTTCGTCACGTCGGATTTGCTCAATATTGATAATTGGAAATATGGCGCTACTTAGGAGCTAAAGTCAAGGTGGAGATTGTTAGATGTTTGACTGTTAGTCCTAAGGGTAGTTTAGTAATTTTTGGTCTAAAAGATATTTACTAAGAATAATCTAGAAATAAGCTAGATACTTTGGTAGAATAATCTAGAATAAGCTAGATATTAGCTTATAGGAAAATCTAAGATATTTGTATTAGAATCTTCTAGAATAAGCCCTAGTATAAATAAGGGCTTATCCCCCCATTTGTAATTATCTAATTTGTACACAACACTACTCATCTTGTATCCTTTGATTTGTAATACAAGAAACTTTTGTCTGATCTCCTTTTGTTTTGTTACTGATTATTCTTGATTATTCTCTCCTGATCCTAACAAACCCTAACAAAACCCTACCCTTTACAAACCATAAAACCAAATAAAAAACCAACAAATACCCATTTCAAAAAATTCAATTTTAAGGCGAATCAAACCCATAAACCCTAACAAAACCCTACCCTTTACAAACCACAACACCACATCAAAAACCAACAAATACCCATTTCAAAAAATCCAATTTTGAGGCAAATTAAACAGATAAACCCTAACAAAACCCTACCCTTTACAAACCACAACACCAAATCAAAAACCAACAAATACCCATTTCAAAAGATTCAATTTTGAGGCAAATTAAACCCATAAACCCTAACAAAATCCTACCCTTTACAAACCACAACACCAAATCAAAAACCAACAAATACCCATTTCAAAAGATTCAATTTTGAAGCAAATCAAACCCATGAACCCTAACAAAACCCTACTCCTTAAACCCCCACAACACCAAATCAAAAACCAACAAATACCCATTTCAAAAAAATCCGATTTTGAGGCAAATTAAACCCATAAACCCTAACAAAACGCTGCCCCTTAAACCCCCATAACACCAAATCAAAAACCCATTTCAATTCTGAACCAAATTAAACCTATAAACCCTAACAAATCCCTACCCTTTACACCCCACAACATAATATCAAAAATTAAGAAATACCCAATTGAAAAGATTGAATTTGAACCTTATTTGGTGAGCCATGAAAAGCTCTACGTCCAATGATTGAAAGTGTTCTTGGTTGACGGACTAAAGCACTTTGGTACCGACTGACAACTGTTCTTGCAATCCGAGATGTGATTCTACCCACAACCATAGCTTTTATTTATTTATGGGGTTTTGATTTTTCTATAAAAATGAGTGTTTGTTTTTTATAAAATGATGGAAGGGATGAATATTATTTCTAGGGTTTTATGTGCGTGGGAAGAAAGAAAAGAAAATGGTAAAAAGAGAAAGTAGTAAAGGGGGGGTGAAAGGGTTTAGACATGTTGGGGTAAATTAGTAAAATTGCGTCTTTTTTTAACCATTAGTAGAGTACTGTCCAAACAACTCATCTAGATTTTAGGGGCCGTTTGGTTTGTAGTTGGGTTTAGGATTAAGATTTGGATTTGGATTTGAATTTGGAATTGGATTTAGATTTCAATTTGAATTTTGTTAAAAGTTGTTTGTTTTGTATGTCCGGATTTAAAATGAGGTTGAGATTTATATTTATTATAGTATTAAAATAATTAATGGGACCATCATAAGTACATTTTATGTGGATATAACCAAGTGAGATAAAAATAAAAAAAATAGAAAGTGAGTATAACAGTATAATTGTCAGAATTCCAAGCTTCACTCACGGGATTTGAGGATCCCTTTCAATGTGGGGATGACTCCAACTTTCAAACCCCATTTATTTGAACCAAACAATTAATTTCACCATCACTACCAAATCCAAATCTAAAATCCACCAACCAAACGGGCCCTTAGATTGTCCACTCCAAGTAGATGGAAAATTTTAATGGAGTTTACCCTATTACTTTTGAAATTATTATTATAAATTTTTAAATAATATTTTAGCTAATTAGTTAAAGGTAAACTTGTTATTTTGCTAAAAAAAAATAAGAAAATAAAGTATTAATAATTATGTTTTAATTAAATTGTTTGTTATTTTGTCAACGAGACAATTATTTTGAGACGGATGAAGCAGAATGTTTGTTTAAGCTTATTTGTACGCTTATCTGATTTCGTCTTTTATTTCATAAGCTTGAATTTTCAATATAAGTTTAATACTCCATAATAAAAAGCAACTGCAATGCAAGACTTTGGCAATAACTTTTTACTATTTTGAGAAGTCTTTGAATGACTTTTTACCTTTGCAACGCATAGCTTTTCAAAAAGACTTTCCTCAAAGAGTTCTCCAACCGGTTGGAGCAAAAGTTTTATCATTAATGCTTCATTGTTTTAGCCTATTTGAAATGTACTCTTTTCCTTTCAAAAAGCTTTTTGTAGAAAATTTAGCATTGGAGCAACTTTGTAAAAATGACTTTTGGAAGGATGGTATCTTCCTATGTGGAATGTTGTCCTTCTGCCCTGCTATTTTTGTAAGGGTGTTTGGTTATGGTATTTCTAACTCGTTCGGAATGAGAAGATTTTTAAACTCACTACAAGTAGAGGCCTTGTACCTTTGTTTTGTTTAGGTATGTCTTCTTATAAGCTTCTTAATAGTCCTAAATAGGCTTTGTTAGGTAATTTTGTGACTGTTTGGATCTTATTTGATTTCAGTCTAGTATAAATTAAAGTAGGTTAACATTTGTGAAGGGTAATGTGAGTTTGATGGGCAATATATGTTTTTAGGAATTGTGAGATGTGAAAGATAACCTACATGGTCCTAGATATATATTGCCATAGGAGATAAGGTTGGTCCTCCTTCAAGGTTTGTGAAGTGCACTGTAGTCATCTGCTCAGTTTTGGATGCTTTAGTTTAGCTTTGTCGGATTTCCTTGTATCTTTATCTGATATCGGGTAGTTTGTTTTTTATTTTGTATCAGATTTGGGAATGTCCAAATCTTAGTCATTTTCTTATGATGTACTATTGTTTTGAAGTTGATATATTTTTCACCTTTGCAACAAAAAAAGAATGTATTTATTGAAAATTTTAATGTAAAAAAAAAAGAAAATAAAAAGAAAATAAAAATCTTCTTTAGTTTGAAGCATTGTAGATACTCTAAATATATGTCCATAAGTTTCAAAAAGTCGGGAAATTTAGGCTTATAAAACATAAACTGAAATCAAATAACCTTAAATAAACACCCCTTAAAGTCTATTGAGACCATTGGATTGTTAGTGTTTTGATGTCGTCACAAGATGTCTGAATTTTTAATAGTTCGGATAGTTAGGAAAGTTTAAATTCAGTTATGAAGATATGACAGTTTAGCTACGTACATTTGAGTAAGAGATTTGTCTAGTTAAAATCGGGAGTTCAGGACTAGTGGTTAGGTGCTTTGATGTCCACACAAGATGTCTTGGGTTCGGACATTTCAAAAGTAGTCATGGAAAAGAGTTTGGAAACGGTCATAAGGATATCATGGTTAGACCACATACATTTGAGTTAAAGACTTGCCTCCTCGAATAGGTTGATCAGGCATAACCTCGTTCGTTTACTAGTTTAAAGTCAAGTCGAGCTTAGATGAATTTACACGAATTTGAGATTCATTTTGTGTGTGGGGTGTCACATAGACAAATGCAAATAATGTTAGAACAAGGGGTGTACCTAGGGGGTTCCCAGAGGTTTACGGATACTCAATGGATGTTTGTCACTTAGTGTAAATTTTCATTAAAAATCTCAATTATTTCGAAATGAACATGGTCCCAGAATTTTGTGTCATACAAATACAAGTCTTGTTTAATTAGTCAACTAATATGTCAAAACAAATACATTTTTTCTTAGTTTGTTTACTAGTTATAATGAAATCGTACCTTTTACTCATCTTTTATTTTCATTATACTCGAAAATTGTGCACGTGATAACTTAGAGTCCTGGTCTGCCCATAACACAATATGTCAATTTGGACTAGCCACACTAAAAATTGGTCTCACATAAGCACGACATTGACAATCATATTGAATCATTTTTTATTTGCTCCTGGTTATCACATTGAATATGGGATCTATCAAAAAGGAAAGCACGCATACTTAATAGCCTCAATGTGGTTCATAGGCGGAACTTGACAAGTTTAACGTGAGGGGCCAAACTGTAACACATTTGTTTTAAGGGTCAATTACATTTTTATTTAACATCCGTGCTAATAATGCCTACCACTACAAAGTGTAAGTGTTAAAAATGTACTTGGCTAAAAAGTTTCTTCGGGGGCCACGACCCCTCTCAGTCCCCACTAAATTCCGTCCCTCATGTGGTTGAACCACTTTGTGCTTTTATAATGGACCTAACATGGGTTTGAGATCCACTTTACATGATCCAAGCTAATGAATGATCAAGTTGTCATTACAAGGTAATTAGCGTAAAAACATGGGTAACGATGTATATTAAAACATGTTCAGGAGAAGGTGCGTACAATTAACACGCGTGTGATTATCTGTAATACGTATGTAAGTGTTAGCAAGAGACAAGGTAATTTAGCATGAGACAACGTATTAGCAATGTTAATTATAGGTGTAACCGGGGTTTCTCCATTGGCCTCGCGTGTGAGAGCCCAGAGGTTGTTTAGTCTAAATCATTACATATTCATGTCAAGACACAGCCGGTTTTGCATATTCCCTAAGGGTGGCGACTGGCGAGCATGCCCCTTGCGACTTGTCCAAACGATTTTGAACGAATGAGTTTCATGCTTTTCTCCAACTTCACACATTTCGGCTAAAAACAAAAGCTATGATCTTTGGATCAACAAATCAGTTTTTGAAACCTGAAGTTACACCTTTGGACCAAACCCAAACCAGTGACTTAAAAAACTACAATATTTCCATACATGGACATTGTCATTACAAATTATTAGCAGATATATATTAGTCCTATCTTTATTAACTAAATTTATGAGATTTTACTATTCTTTTACGACTTCCATTTTCTATTTTTGGTCATCTTATGTACTCGTTGTAGCTACTTAAACAATCAAAATTTCAAAATGTACAAACGCTTCAAACGTCCTACTAGATATAAGTTACTTTCCATATTGTTAAGATGTACATCATATATATAGCGAAAGATAATGACTTTTTGATCTTTTCCTTACTTTATAAAGTTGCTATATCAGCTACCAAGAAAGACATTATATCAGCAGATTTTATGGTAAAAATATCTACAGCTACAACATAAAATTCCTTTTGCGACTTGTAGAACAAGATTAAGGTGAAACATGCCAAACACCCTTAAAGAATCAGCAAAAGCCACAAAACCAGCAATCAAACACCGACCAATTCCTTTTATGATCAAAGCTGTCATACGTTTGATGAGCTGTAAAATGACCAAAATACTCTTTAGGGACGAGACTGCAAGACACATACCATTCAACATTAGTTAGTCCATGTATTAGTCCATTTTATCAAAATGCACGTCCCCCTCAATATTCTCCAGTCCTTTTTATTAACAAATTAATTGTATTCGCCATTTCTAAAAACCTGATCAAAGTGGTTGATAAGTTATAAGTATGGATAGGATCAAAGCTATGTATTTGTTGTTGTTAGTGTGTCGGTTTTTGGCTCAGTGGATCATAATCCAGGCAGAAATACCGTCAGTTATTGTATTTGGAGACTCTTCTGTAGATGCAGGTAACAATAACTTCGTTGATACTATTGTCAAGAGTAATTTTCAGCCTTATGGTCGGGATTTCTATGATACGCGCCCCACGGGTCGTTTTTCTAATGGTCGGATAGCTACAGATTTTATTTCTGAGGCGCTTGGGATCAGGTCCATAATACCGGCGTATTTAGACCCACATTATAATATGGTAGATTTTGTGAAAGGAGTCAGTTTTGCTTCAGCTGGAACGGGTTATGATAATCTTACCTCTGCAGTAATGGTAAGTTCATACTTTTATGTGCTAAGAAAATGTCGTTAATTTGGGCGAGTTGAATGGTGCATAGTCAAACTATCAAGTTGATTTAAACCTATTTGACTCGTTTGACCAATTTTTACTTGTTTGAATGTTTATTTTGACCCGTTTGGCGTGCTGCAACAGTGAAATATTTGCCCGTTTACAAGTAAATAACTGACATATTATTTTCATTGATACTGCAGTCCGTAATACCTCTATGGAAGGAACTCGAATACTATAAGGAATACCAAAAGAAAATGAGAACTTATCTTGGAACCGAACAAGCTAGCAAAGTACTAATGGAAGCACTCTATTTGATAAGCCTAGGAACAAACGATTTCCTAGAGAACTACTATGCATTTCCGCTTAGATCAGCAACACATTCCATTGAACAATATGAGAATTTTCTTATTGGGATATCAAGAAACTTCATCATAGATTTATATAATCTTGGAGCTCGTAAAATAGCTATAAGCGGGCTTCCTCCAATGGGTTGTTTGCCATTACAAAGAACCGAAAGTTTCTTCTTAGGAAAGATTTGTATACAAAGATACAATCGTGTGGCTCGAGAGTTCAACCTGAAGTTGCAACAAGTAGTCTTGAAGCTGAACCAGGAGTTGGGTGGCATACGATTGGTGTACTCAGACATATATAACATTCTCTCGGATATCATTAAAAATCCGAGATCTTTTGGTAAGTCTCTAATGTTGTTTTGACAGACATTTAATGAATACTTGATTGTCGATATGTTTGGATAAACTGATTTCAGTTATGATTGGCTGTAACTTAACCATTAAAATAGCCAGTTTTGGAAAATCAGCAGCTTGTTAGCTTATGAACAAAGTTGACTCTTTTTCGGATATTATTCATTTATCTGCTGTTTTTTACTAGCTCAACTTCAAAGTACAAAATTTCCTCGCGTCATTGCTAAATGATGTTGTGGCTTGCAGGGTTTGAAGTTGGAGAGAGAGGATGTTGTGCAACGGGAAGATATGAGATGAGTTACATGTGCAACAAATTAAACCCGTTCACATGTAACATAGCAAATAAATATGTGTTTTGGGATTCAATTCACCCATCTGAGAAGACAAATTTCATAGTTGCAGAACACGCCATCAAGACCTCCCTCGGAGCATTTCTGTAGCTACTTTTATGTGAACAAGTATGTCGTCATGGTTATGGTGAAGTTGGTGATTGTTGATATTACTTATGTAATCTTTTATGTACTTAACATAAGTTTTAACCATCTGAAGCAACTGAACTTGCAGCAAATATTATTAGTTTTTTTCTTTTTTCGTATAGTTGTTTTTTCTTGTTTTCATGTGACATCTCCAAAGATCCAAACTAAAACAGCAAACTCAAGTCTATAAAAAATGAGAACCGTAAAAATATCTAGTTAGTGACCAAAAAAATACATATACTATGAACATCTGCAACTCATCATTCAAGAAAAATGTATACTAGCTTGGTTGAATAGAGATAGCAAAAGCATAAAATCGGCTTGAGCAAGCTTTGACGATCTCTTATCTTCAAGTTTTGACGATCTCTTATCTTCAAGCTTTGACGATCTCTTATCTTCATCTTCACCTTGTTTCAGCACAGCCATAACTTTATCCTTAAAATCAGACTTTGTATCAGCATCATCCATTTCCATATCATCATCATCTTCGACATCGTCTCTTTCATCATCCATATCCATACTCAACTCACCCACGTCACCCAAAATGGATGCATCTGTCGCCATTTGATTATCATTACCTTGAGAAGCTTGTAATGCTTGAAGGGTTTTGTAATTTTTCTCCAATATCGAAAGGACACACTTTTGTTTAAAAATCGCACCGAGGGTTTTATTCTTTCTAGTGAAACATATTCGGACCAAACCATCCCATTCTTTAAAGTTGACAACAGGGGCTGGTTTTCTTGGCTCGATTCTGACAACAGACGAGTCGACTTTTGGTGGGGGTCTAAAGTTATTTTTACCAACATTTAGTAAGTGGGAAACACGAGCCAAGAGTTGGGTGTTGACTGAAAGACGACAGTACTGAGAATCACAAGGTTGGGCAACTAATCTCATGGCGAATTCCTTTTGGAACAGTATCACCGCACATCTGAATAGAGGCCTATGGTTCAATAGCTTGAAGGTAAGGGGAGATGATATTTGGTATGGAATGTTAGCTACACATATGTCGAAGTATGGAAGATCACACTTGAGCACATCTCCTTGAATAATCTATAAACAATATCAAATGTAGAGAAAATTAGTTAGTTTACAATACAAGTAAGATGGACTTTTGTTGCGAATTGACCATTGTCTTTGTAAAGATTGGAAAAAAAATATAAGTTCCCAAAAATTAGCAAATTCTGTTGCTGTTGTGCAGTTTCAGAAGAATTACAGACCAGATGCAATGAAAAGCCAGTAAAAATGGTTCAAAAAGTTTATAACTTGAGACATATAATGCATCGACAGATGTGGCGAAATGTAAGACCAACAATCTCAAGAAAGTAAAACATAAAGTTTTGCAAAGACGAGCAACTTTACTCAAGCGTAATAATGTAGATGCAAAAAAAATGACGTTGTATTCAGCAATTGTTAAAGTATCTATTTTCAAGAACTAACAAATGTAATACTTAACGTAATTATTGAAAAGATAGGAGGAAAATACTTGCCTTGAGTCGATTGGAGTGTGGGGTCCCTTGAAACTGACGCTGCAACTCGAGAACCATACGGGAGTCGAGCTCAACAGCAATAACACTCTTGCCAGCTTCTAGAAGCTTCTTGGTAAGATTACCGGTACCAGGACCAATTTCAAGAACCACATCAGTACTATTGATCCCAGCTTTCTGGACAATAGCGTCAACCAGTAAAGGGTTCTTCAAGATATGCTGACCCTTTGATTTGTGGAACTGTATACCTCCTTGATAGTGATTCGACGCTGCTCTCTCCTTGCGTATTTTCCCTCCCGCCATGTTTCTTTCTAATAATGTCAATATGATTCCACTTATTTTAGCACTCAAATTGTAGACTTTAAAGTCAAATAAAAAAACTAAACATACCCAGTCCACATAGATTATAACTTGCATCGCCAAAATCACAAATTCTCAAAAGCGTCACACAACAGCAAAAAATCACTTTAATTATTTTGTCAGCGTATATGCGACTTGCATTCTCAAAAGCCTAAACATAACAAGCTGTTCTGTGCAGCCATACAGCTTCTACAGCTAACTTGGCTCAAATAAGCTGTTTTTTTATAAGTAAACAAGAAGTTGCTTATCTATAAGAGCATTTAAGCTCATAAGCATAATATTTTCTAAATAAACTAGGGGTTTTGTTTAAGCTTATTTTTCCATCTTATGGGCTTATTTGAATTTTGAACAGCTAATAAACTCAAATAAGCCCTGCAATTTCAGCTTTTCAGAAGTTAAAAAAGCCCATACGCAGAAGAAATAAGCTAAAACAAAAACCCATTAAGTAATAACTTACTCTGGTTTCGGCTTATATAGCGAGCTTATAGCATATTTGGTTTTGGGCTTATGTTTCATAAGCTCGTTTTCTGTAAAAACACCCTTTTAGACAACTGCTAATAATGTTATATTAAAAAGCATATGCAGTTCTAATAAGCAATCCCAAACACCCCCTAAAAATCAAACAAAAACAAAAACATAAAGCACAAAGTTTTTATAGTTATGCTAACAAATAAAACTAACCTAGTGATGTTTTCCGGTGACCAAATGAGGTTTTCAAGAATATCTATATCTATACTACATAAAATGGAAAAACAGTCAAAGTGGAAAAGTGAAAAAGTGGAATGGTCAAATGAGAGAGAGACATATGTAAAGGCATATTTAATACTCTCTTATCATAACTCACTCAAAAATACATACAAAATGCTCTCCTCTTCCGCACATCTCATCAACCACCATCCTCACCACTATAAAACCCCTCCACCATCGGACCACTACACCACCGCACCACTCTATCATCGCATATCGTTAATTGTCTGCCGCTAAGAACCGCTGCCGTCAGGCGCGGGTACTCGCCTAGTATATACATATGTAGTTTGTAACTTTACATATTTAGTCCTTTTGTTTTGTAAGTTCAAATTAGGTCATAATCTTATTTTTCGACAAAAAAGAGTAACTGATCATTTAAATTGTGTAACACTAGCAGGGTACCCGCGCAATGCGGCGGCGGATACCATGTGACTAAATTTTGTGACGAGCAAATGTTGTTCATTTATAAGTTTTTTTAAATAATAACTTTACGAAAAATGGCATTTTTAATTAAAATAACTAAACATTAGGATATGGGTATCTCATTAGATAACCTTTCAAGACTTTTCCAGTGTTATAAAACAGCATCAATGTTTTACCATAACCAATTTCATAAAGTTGAAAAAAAATATTAATAGCGAAGTATGGATCTGCATAGTTAAGTCAGTATATGTGTACATTAAGTTTGTGTTATAGAACAAAAAGCCTAGGGATTGTTAAAAACAGAATGCCTTATATTTCTTCAAGGCCAAAACACACTCTTAGCAAAACACCAATAACCTAATCTAACTACCCTACTATTACTCTAGCAAACACCCGCAGTCACACTTTCTTACACCTCAACAAACACCCTTGCAGCCATAGTACACAAATAAAAATTCGTCCCTACTATCTCTTGTAAAATCCAAATCACTCAAAACTGATAAACAGGCAGACCACAAACACCCTTGCAGCTACGAAACGAAAACAAAAAAAAAATCGTCCACAAACGATAATCACAAACAACCCTTTATGGTTTAGTTTCTTTGAAAAAGCTTCAATATCTTTGTAAAAGGGTCTCGGGTAAGGTGCATGTATTGTTTCTTTTTCTTTGACCGAATGAAAGAAGAAATGAAACAAAGTTGTTTTTGTTTCTTTTTTTATAAATTTCGAACACTTAAAAGAAGTGAAGCTGCTTATAGATCTATGAGGACTGAGGAGTTTGTGTTGAAATCTTTTAAAGATTTGATCTAATCACTTTATTACACAAATCCGGGAACTATTTTATTTTATTGTTTTAGTTCGTTGATGTTGATGACATACAAGCTATCCGTGGGTTGCAACTTATTTGTGTGTTTTTTTTTTTTTTTTTTTTGGGGTTAGTTGATGATGTGGGCTATTGTTGTGGTTAAACCAACAACCAAATCACGATGGTTAGGTTTTGTGCTTGCTGATTTGTGAGTACATAGAATGAGAGTTTAGAAAAATAGTTGAAGCAAAATGCAAAAGTTGGAATGCGTTTTATATCACATCATATGTTGATATTTATGGTAATTTGGCTAAGAATGTGGGAAGGTTATTTGATTTTCAACTGTTACAAACACCACTTTAAATGTACTCTAGCTTTTTAGCCATACAAATATATGGAACTGTTACAAATTATGGAGAATTACTGACATTTTGAAATGGAATGTTACAATGGGCTTTGTATGAATGTTAGCTATTATAAGAACTAAAACGTAAACAATGGCTGATTTTTTAAGCATTATGTGTATGTATAGATTAAATGGGTTGTTTAAAATGTTATAATGGTATTAATGACTCTCAAAAGACAATATTTCTATAATAAGCAATTTAAGAAATCTGAATTTTAAGCCTTGCTATTTGGGAAAATGTCCTAAATGCATTATAAGGTAGTAGAGATCATGATTAAAACGACGCATAACCATTGATTTAAATAAAACATCATTAATGATTTGGTGGTTATGGCTTAATTTTTACCAGAGATCAAGAGTTCAAATCTAACTACACAATTTAAATGTTTTATTTGGTGGTTATGTATTAAATGACCGTTCTAACCCTTCCCTGACCACCTCAAATAATGGTCACGTTTCTCAAAACAGATGAACACTCTCCTCACCAAACCATCAAGTTTTGCACTCCTCAAGTTGTAAAGATATGACTCGTCATGTTTTCTTACAAACAAAAGAGTTACGGCCTATGTTGTAATTTTCAATGAAATACGATATTCACTTCACATAAAATTACCGGTCACGTTCATTCTAACTTAAAAAAATCAATCATCCATTGTTTTTTGTTATTCTAAGCTTGGACTAATTGCAAACTCGGCCCAAACCACAAATTGGGCTAAAAAAACTTATAACCCATAAACAAAACCAGTAAACAAAATTTCATTTTCATCGTCCACTCTCCAATACAAAAACCCTGTATTTATTAGGTTTATAACAAACCACCACGAGCCACCCTCAACCACCAATCTCCTCCCAAAAATGACCGGAATCTCATCACGCCTCCTCTCCCACCTAACAAAACCAACCCCTTTCCTCCGGCTCCTCCGCCGTCACCAAACCCTAACCGCCGTCACGCGCCACCGCACCTCACTTTTTCCGGCCAACTTCAAAACCTTCACCACTAGAGCTACCACTAGTGATGATGATCATTACAATTATTTGATTTGCCAAACATCAAAAACCTTCACCATTCCAGCACTATCATTACAAACCCTTTCATCTCTCTTCTTATCATCTATGCTCTCTCTCTCTCTCTCTCACACACACACACAGAGTTTCACACCAAAAAACATACACTAAAAACTCACACATAGTTATGAACTCTCAAAGCAAGCTAAACCCTTTTGCACCACCTTTCTACCCTTCAAGATTCAACCCTCATCATCAGGTAACCATAACAAACCGTAACAAGAAATGGGCTGTACACTTTCCTGTATCTACTAGACCAAGAAACCGTGTATCTCCTCGCCGTAAACCATCGGAGAAGCCACGTGTCACCGCCACTAACTTCATTTTTGTTGTTTGATAATATAGGAGAGAATTATTGGTGAGTTTTTGGGAAGATCATTGTAAAAAGGAGAATGAAATGATGTCGGGAAATGGTGTAATAGCACTTTAACTAGACATACTAACACCATTTTCATGTTTTCACCAACCCTCAACCCGGCCTAGACACACTGTTCAAAAAGTCGTAAGCAAACATGATCAAATATTTTGTATCACAAGCAGATGAAACAACATGATCTCATTAACCTAGTTAAAGTGCTATTACACATGAAAGGGGGTGAATCCCAACACCCTGTCAAGATCTTGGTTTAGGTCCCAAAATCCACTATTCTACCCTCCTACCCTAATTGTTAAAATGACCAATTCAACCATAATGGTTTAAAGGGTCTTTTTATACCCGATGCTTGGATAGTTCTCATTACCTAAAACCCTAAACTATTTAAAATACGCAGGTTAAGCTTTGGACAAACCCGAAGAAGCAAAAGATATCGGAAGTCAACTGACAAAACCGCCTGGCGAACAAGAGTTCGAGCCTTATGTGTTAGGATATGTTTGTAGAGAATAACATGGTTAGGATTCCAGTTAAATGGATTATATGTATAGCTTTGGACCATTTGGGGATAGGTAGCTTATGTATAGTTTTGGACCATTGGCGATTTGGAAACACATGACTATTTTACCGGTTGATGGTTATATATGATATTATGTTTAGCGAATTTATGTTGTTGTAGCATAAAATAGGTTCTGAAACAGGTTGTTACATTGTAGATTTTTTCCCGAAAAAATCTGGAAATTACCCATTTTGCGCAATTTTCGCAAATGGGTCAAACTTTCCCCGGGACATGTCCTCGTGCGAAAGTGTAATAGATAAACTTAATTTGCCATTTCCCCGGGGACACGTCCACGGAAAAAGTGGGTGCCACGTCGGACGTGTTTGACCAGCGTAAAATGGCTACGGGACCCACATGTCCCCGGTAAAAGTGGGATTTAGTCCCGGGGAAAGTATTCCCGAGAGGGTATTGCCGGGGGACTTTCGCCGGGGACGTGTCCCCGGGAATAGGCTTCGCAGGAGACATGTCCCCGGCGAAAGCCGTGATATTTCCCCTGCGAAAGCCCACATTGTTGTAGTGTGTGTATCAGTTTAAATGCTAACTCTTTGCCCATTTTGTGCCCTCTTATAGCGGTTATATGGCACCTGAATATGTCATGCACGGACAATTCTCAGTAAAGTCGGATGTGATTAACTTTGGAGTATTAGTACTAGAGATTGTAACTGGTCAAAAAAACCAATGGTTTCGGAGTGGAGAGAGCGTCGAAAACCTTTTTAGCTTTGTAAGTACTATCAGACTAGCTTTTCCACCTATTACGATTAAACAACATATAACAAAGTCATAATCTTTTTGTGCCTTGAAACAAAACTGATAAATCTCTTTTAGGCATAACATCAGATATGATGGATCCCATATTGAGATCTGGATCAGGTTCATTGCGTGACATCAATAAAAGTATTCACATTGGGTTGTTATGCGTTCAAGAAAATATTATTGACAGGCCGACCATGGCTTCCGTTGTTCTATATCTTAATAGCTTCTCTACCACACTTCCGATGCCATCCGAACCTGCATTTTTCATGCGTAGTAACACTGATCCCGAAATGCCATTCCTTCCGGACACGGGGAGCAGTGGTTTAGGAAAATCCAAAATATCAAAATCAAGATCAAGATCAAGGGGGTCCTCTCAATTTCCCGATAATGATGTTTTAATAGCTGGTATTGTTCTTTGATAAGTATATATTTTGAATGGCATATGCTGTGGTATACTTACATCTTTTAGTTTCCATTAAGAATTTCGATTTAATTTTACAATTTAATGTTGCTTGTGATACACAATTGGATGTACTTATGGTAATTGTATGTTTCTATTTCCTATTTTACAGTTCTTAGTTGTTCATATACATAGAAAAAAATATTTTTTTTTACTAATTTATGGTTTATTAAGAAATACAACACTTATAAGTTGCCTGTGTGGTAAGGTTGTCTCGTCTCGCTTTTGTATGAATGAAATAATTAAAAAATGTTAAGGCGCCTTTAGTTGTGGAAAATTGTGGAAAACTCCCCTTGTTTTTCAGAAAACTTTTCCAAGAAAACATAAAAAAACATAAAACGCGATCAAATTTGTGTTTTCTAGAAAACTTTTCCAAGAAAATGGAAAAAACCTAAAGAACACCATCCAAAAATACTAGCTATGGGGTGAAAACTTGTGATTTTGAACCATAATCTAATTAAACTCCTTCATCCGCTCTTCCATTTCTTTCCTCAAAGTCCGTTCTCGTGCAAGTTCTTCCTTTATTAATTCCATCTCAGCTTGCATCTTCTTTTCCCTCTCGGTGGCAACTTTTTCCCGCTCCTCTGCAGCTTTTGCACTCTCCAGTAGTTTTTTTTCTAGCTTCTTAAATTCCACCTACAAATATAAAGTCATTAACACTTGGAAGGAGAAAAATATACAATATATGTCGGTTGTGATGGATCATAACGGTTGTAACAGCTTACATAGATTGGGTTTTGGGCTACAATGGGTCATTGCCGGTCTTAATTGGTCATAATGAGTCTTAATGAGTTATACTAGGTTGTAATCGCTCATTACATGTCTAGATTGGTCATAATGAGTCTTAAACAAAGAGGTTTTAATTACTAGGCAAATCCAATTATTGTCTATGTAACATTTTTTTTTTGGGTATCTATAGAAATTACTTACCTCGATTCTTATTAATTCTTCAAGCTCTTTTATGACAGAACCCATGGAAGGTCGTTCTTTTGGATCATCCAGCAAGCATCTATACGCAATTTCTGAATATTTGTCCACGAAATATGAGCTGATCTTCTGTTCTCTTAAAATAGGATCAACAATCTCATCCACATTCTTGTTTTCATACAACCCTTTTACCAATTTAGCCGATAACATGTAGCCATCCACGTTGTCGTCGTTGCACAGCCTCCCACACAGAACTTCAAACAGTACCATGCCAAAAGAATATACATCTGCTTCTTTCGACGCTTTACCACTAACAATGTATTCTGGTGAGCTGTAAGCATGGTCGTCAGCAACGACACCTCTATCTAACCCTGCTGAGCTTGGGATGGAAATCATAAAACCAGCAACTTTAGCAACCCACTTGCTATCTAGTAAAATTTTTGTGCTTTGAAATGCATTTTGCATTATGCCTCGTCTATGGAGTTGATCTAATCCACGAGCTGCACCGCAACATATTTCAAGTCTTTGGAGCCACGTAAGAGTAGTAGAAGTGGTATTATTACTACGACGCCTTATATACTGATCTAAGCTTCCACGCTCTGCATATTCATGAACAATAATCGTGTCCTTTTTCCCATCGCAGTAACCAACAAGTGACATGGTATTTGGAGGCGGTCGAACAGAGAGAATTTTAATTTGCCCCAAAAAAACCCTTAGCATGTCTCCTTTCCAATCGCCACAAAACCTCTTTATAAACACCGTTGTAGCAGGTTTTCCAGAGATGGAAAGTTCCCCTTTGTAAATCTGATATTGATCATTTTCCCAAATACATATTTTAAAGTTTCCAGTTGCTACTTCTATCTCTTTCAATGGCACTTCCGGTAGTGATATATTTGTGAGCTCCTATATCAGTTTGAAAACAGAGAGAAAAGACTGTCTGTCAAAGTTTAAAAGGAGCTAGCTAGGCTTATGAATGACAAGTTTGAGGAACACATATGTTTATTTTTTTCTACATAGACATGAAATCTATTAATAGTCATACACACGGTTAGGTTAAAGTAACGACATTAAAATATCAGAAATGTTGTAAGCGTACTGATATTTTGGACATGCATATACATCCTTTAATTTTCTACCGTTGCAAGGCCGGAGGTCCTTTTCTACCATTGGTAGAACCGGAAGCAGCTTCTCTACCTTAGGTAGGGGTAAGACTATCTACGTCTTAACCTCCCCCATACACTCTGGAAGATGGTATTGGGACCCATAACCCGTGGAAGACGGTATTGGGAATTACTTTACTTTACTTTACTATAAACATCCTTTAATTTTAAACTTTCCACTTTCAAATAAATACGATATTTAAGAGTTACATAGAAATTTTTGTATCCATAAAATATTCAGTTTTTCTTTGACTTATATAAATTAAAAGTAATAAGTTGTAGAAATTTTAAGATAGGAAAGTCTAATATTTGGTAATTAAGCTTAAATTAAATTTAATAAACTGTAGATATTATGTATAGATCTAGAAAGAATTCCAACAGTCAAAACATACTTGATAAAGATATGCAATTTCAATCTCTTTTATGATTTTAGCCATTGATGGCCGTTGTGCACGATCCATGTGCAAACATTGATACGCTATTGCTGAAAACCTTTCTAAAGACTTGGGTGAAATTGTTTCTCTAATACCACTGTGAATGATTGTATCCAATTTCTTTTCTTCATAGCACTTTCGTGCCAACTCCGCAAAAGATATACGAATATCATTGTAATCATGTACATATGCAGGTCTTCCACAAAGAACTTCAAACAAAACCACACCAAACGAATAGACGTCAGATTCTTTTGTCAACAAGCCTTTACCCGCATATAATGGATCGCAATATCCCTTGGTACCTACTGCATTGGAATAGACAAAAGTATATTGTTGGTTAGCAGGACCCAATTTGGACAAACCAAAGTCTGCAATCTTGGGCTGCAAATTATCATCAAGCAGTATATTGGCACTCTTGATGTCACGATGCAAGACTCTCTGCTGACACCCCTCCGCGGGTTCATGAAGGAATGCTAGTCCCTTTGCAGCCCCTAAGCATATAACAAGGCGGGTATGCCAAGAGAGATCGGGCTGACTTAGGTATAATTCGAGACTTTTTTTGGATAGATACTCGTAGACAAGAAGCATCTCACCACCCTCATCACAAAAGCCTAAGAGGGAAACAAGATTTTTATGTTTGTATTGAGAAAGCATCATTATTTCTTTCCAAAACTCAGTGGTTCCTTGTCCAAGTGATGTATCTAAACGCTTTATAGCCACCGTGGTGAGCACCCCAGATAAGAGAATTTTTCCTTTATAAACTTTCCCAAACCCACCACGCCCGATACACTTGCTGGCCGCGAAACCATTGGTGGCGGATTGTAAATCTTGGAGTGGAATTTGGAGATGTTGGAACTCTTTTATGGAAGACATTATTTTGATGATTAATAATACAACAAAAGAAAGATTATGTGATAGCAGCAAATGGATGAACTAGAAAAGGAGTAATTAAGAAAGAAATATGCTCTGCCTCTCCCTCACACACAGTTGATAATTATTGCTTCACTTGTCAAAAAGTCGACCAACAAAGCACGATACAATGACCCACTAATTGCTGGTGTCCTCCACTGTAAGAAAGTTGAGCTTTGATTATGACATTTCATTACTCATATGGCTTTATTTTTCTCGATATAAACATATTTATATTTATATATGATTTTTTCTAACATGTGTCTTAAAGGACACACAGTGCCTGCGTTATAACACTCGTGGTCACCACCACACCACGCACACACCATTGTGTATGATGTGTGGTGGACTCGTGGTGGCATTCGTGTAGGAGGTCCTTGATGTCCAAGACGAGAGTGTGTTGTGTGTGTTATTTATTTATTTATAATTGGTAGAAAGTGATGGGTCCTAGACTAGTGGTTGGTGTGGTGGCATTGTGGGTATGGTGTGGTTAGTTAGTGGTTGAAAGTGGTTTTCGATGTTGCTTGATATGAGTATGACACGACTGGTGGTTGGAGAAGACTGGTGGTGGCGCTGTGAGTGCTCTTAAGGGCATAGATTAACGAGGGAACCCCCTTGAAAAATGAAAAAGAAAGAAATGTGTGTGATGTGTGGTGGACTCGTGGTGGCATTCGTGTGGGAGATCCTTGATGTCCAAGACGAGAGTGTATTGTGTGTATTTTTTATTTATTTATAATTGGTAGAAAATGATGGGTCCTAGACTAGTAGTTGGTTTGGTGGCATTGTGGGTGTGGTGTAGTTAGTTAGTGGTTGAAAGTGGTTTTCTGATGTGACACTAACGATTGGTGGTGGGAGAAGACTAGTGGTGGCGCTGTGAGTGCTCTTAAGGGCATAAATTAATGGGGGAACGTTCACCTTGAAAAACGAAAAAGAAAGAAATGTTGATACTTTTTTGAGTTTTTGAGAAGAATATATATATATATATATTTTTTTTCATTTTTCAATTATAAGACTGGTGGTAGCTCTTAAGGGCATAGATTAACGAGGGAACCCCTTGAAAAATGAAAAGGAAAGAAATGTATGTGATGTGTGTGGACTCGCGGTGGCATTCGTGTGGGAGGTCCTTAATGTCCAAGACGAGAGTGTGTTGTGTGAGTTTTTTATTTATTTATAATTGGTAGAAAGTGGTGGGTCCTAGACTAGTGGTTGGTGTGGTGTGGTTGGTTAGTTAGTGGTTGAAAGTGGTTTTCTGATTTGACACTGATGTGGCGCTGACACTACCGGTGGTGGCGCTTTGAGTGCTCTTAAGAACAAGATTAACGGGAGAACATTCCCCTTGAAAAATAAAAAAGAAAGAAATGTTGATACTTTTTCTATTTTTTAGAAGAATATTTTCTATTTATTCATTTTTCAAGGGAATTGTCCCCAAAAAAATCTCTGTCTTTAGGGCACATATTATAAAACTCGTTACACATTATATACTAGATTATACCCCGTGCGATGTGTTAGTTTTATGGATATAAATTAGTAGACGTGAGTTAGGATCGAACTCGAGACCACGGGATTGCACACTTTACGTATGAGAATTTAAAGTTAAATAATTAAATATAAATGTTGTATTTATTTATTTATTAAATGAAATAACTAACGAACGTTAAGTAATTAATGTAATGTACTAACGGGCGTTAAATGTAATTGGAAAAGGACCAAATTGTAAAAGATGGGAAGGTTCCGGAATCCCTTGTGGGATTAAGCAACCGATCGGCCACAAGGACCCAACCCAAACCCACTTTGACTCAAACTTGTTCACCAAGTTTGCATGAGTATATATACAAAACCTAGGGTGTTTGTAAACTCATCTCTTGTTCTCATTGCTAAACCCTAAATTGTTTGTGTGTGTTTTCTTTGTCCTCAAAACCGGTAGACACCCAGTCATTGGGATCGATCCATCTCTTTTCCACATAACAAGTTATTTTGTTTGATAAAACTAGCATTACTTTAATTCGGTTTAGTACGTGTGTACAAGAACGTGGTAATAACACACTATTGTTATTATCTTGGATTGAATTACAAAACGGTAAGGGGTAATTCACATAATCCTAATTAAATCAAATTAGGGTTCATCCGTTGCTAGTTTGTGGATTTGATTCTTGTTCGGATAGAATCAAGAAAAGATGCATATATTCTTTTATGTTAATTAATTGTTCATTAATAAATCCTATACGCTTCCGCTTGAATACTTTGATGTTTGTGATTATTTATTTGAATGTCATGTTATATATCTGTTGAAGCCATAGGAACGTTTACTTTAGTATTGCCTTCGGGCTTAGTACTGTTATTGAACAATTGTCATTACGCACCTTCTATAATTAGAGGTGTTGTTTCCTTTTCAGTTTTGTTGGATGATGGTTTTTCTCATACTATTTCACGTAATGGAATTGATGTTTCTTTAAATGGTGTTTTTTTATTTTAAAGCAATTAATGTGAATGGTGTGTTTGAAATTGATGTGATTGGAAATGAATCTAACAATAATAATAATTCGATGTTTAGCATTAACAAGAAGATAAAGTTAGACTTGAATTTTTCTTATCTTTGGCATTGTAGACTTGCTCATATAGGCAAGGCTTGCATGCATAAGCTGCAACAAGAAGGGCTTTTGCAAAATATCAATGATGAATTATTTGATAAATGTGAGTCATGCATATCAGGAAGATGACGAAGAAACCTTTTGATAGCAATATGGAGAGGGCTTCTGATCTACTTGGTCTTATTCATAATAATGTGTGTGGACCACTTAGACATGTGTCAAAGAGAGGTGCTAGCTTTGCTTCTTAACCTTCTGATGATTTCAGCCGTTATGGTTATGTTTATTTACTTAAGCATAAACATGAGGTGTTTGAATCATTTAAGGTTTTCAAAATTTGAAGTAGAACGCAATTGGGAAAGAAGATTAAAGCTCTTCGATCCGATAGAGGAGGCGGGTATCTAAGCCAAGAGTTTAAAGATTACTTAGCTGAGAATGGAATTGTCTAGAATCTCACTTCTCCAAATACTCCACAACAAAATGGTGTATCTGAGAGAAGAAATCGTACATTGTTGGACATGATACGATCTATGTTTAATCTTACTACTCTACCTTTTTCCTTTTGGGATTATGCTTTGGAATCACTGTAGCATTCTAAATATGGTTCCCACAAAGAAGGTTGATAAGACACCATATGAAATATGGCATGGTAAAGCTCCTAACATGTCTTATTTAAAGGTGCGGGGTTGAGGTGTATGTTAGGCGTGACTCGGCAGATAAACTCCAACAAAGATCTGTAAAGTGTATCTTCGTAGGATACCATAAGGAAACTATAGGTTACTACTTTTACTATCCAACTTAAAATAAAGTAATTGTTGCTAGGTATGGAGATTTTCTTGAAAGAGATCTTGTATCTCAAGAATTGAGTGGGACGGTTTATGATCCGGAAGATGATCAAGAAGATGCATTACCTTTGAAAACACTAACGTACTTCCAGGTAGAACACTGATAGTCTGGGTCCTCCACCAGAAGTTGAAGTGATTCCCGTTCGTAGATCCGTAAGGAATATGCGTGCACCTGAACGTCTAAGTCTTAACGTAGAGGTTGAGGAAACTATGTTAGGAGATCTTGGAGAGCCTACTAGTTATAAAGTTGCCATGGCAAGTCCTGATAAGGACAAATGGCAAGTTGCAATGAATGGGGAAATGCAATCCATGAGAGAAAATGAAGTGCAGGTAGAGGTTGACTTACCTCCAAACGCCAAGGTGGTTGGAAGTAAGTGGCTCTATAAGATTAAGACTGAAATGGATGGCAATGTACACGTCTATAAAGCTCGTCTAGTTGCGCAAGGTTTTACTCAAACTTATGGCATTGATTACGAGGAGACCTTTTCTCCTGTAGCAGACATTAGAGCTATTAGAATTCTCATAGCTATAGCAACATACTATGACTATGAGATATGGCAAATGGATGTCAAAACCGCCTTCTTAAATGGTCGCTTAGATGAAGACTTCTATATGAAGCAACTGAGGGTTCATGAATCCACAATTTCCAAACCGTGTATGCAAACTTCAAAGGTCCATTTATGGATTGAAGCAAGCATCAAGGCAATGGAATAAAAGATTTGATGAAGAAATCAAAAGGTATGGATTTATTCAAAATCTTGATGAGTCATGTGTATATCACAAAGTTAGTGGGAGTGATGTAATTTTCCTAATTCTTTATGTCGATGACATATTAATTATGGGAAAAGACATTCCAAGTTTGCAAAATGTTAAGGCATATCTTGGGAAGTGTTTTTCCCTAAAGGATTTAGGAGAATTTGCATACATTCAGGAATCAAGATCTACCGAGATAGGTCAAAGCGGTTAATTGGTTTATGTCAAAGCGCTTACATTGATAAAATATTGAAGAGATTCAATATGCAAAATTCCAAGAAAGGATATTTGCCGATGGAAGTAAAGCATGGCTTATGTAGCGATATGTGTGCTTCAACACCTGCTGAGGTGGCACGTATGCAGAAAGTTCCTTATGCTTGTTTGTAGGATCTATTATGTATGATGTGAGATGCACAAGGCCGGATGTGGCGTTAAGCTCAAAACATGACGGTCGATATCAACAGAATCGGGTGAACTTCAGCGGATTCTTTGTTAAACATATTCTAAAGTATCTTAGGAATACGAAAGATATGTTTTTAATGTATGGAGGAAATCGGACCAGAACTTGGTGTTACAGTTTTTGTGATGCGTCTGGCGAGTGTGATAAAGATGATACGAAGTCTCAGGCGGGTTATGTCTTTGTCATCAATGGAGGAGATTGATTTGGAAGAGCAAGAAGCGAGTCTGAATCACGATGTCTGCGACGAAGCGAATACATAGCTGCCGGGCGCAATGGAGGCTGTTTGGTTAGGAAATTCATTTGGGGCTTGGTGTTATGCCTTCAATTGAATCGCCTATTGATATGTATTGTGACAATTCTACTGCAATCATATTTGCCAATGAACAGGAGTCATGAAGGGCACCAGACATTTTCTACGGAAGTATCACTATGTTCGGGAACAAGTCCGGGAAGGTGAAATAAATCTACTGAAAGTTCACACAGATGATAACTTAGCTGATCCGTTCACTAAGGCTTTAGCTAAAGACAAGCTTGTAGGACTTGCCAATGGAATTGGACTTCGTTTAGCTAATAGTTTCATGAATAACTGTGATTAGTATTTGGATAAAGGATATTGTAAAACATTTATTATTTTGATGAAATAAAGTTTGGATTATGTTTATTTTCATTTATAATATTGTTGTCCTATATTTGCATGTTTAATCCATGAGTAACTAAGTTATTCTAAATGTCCGTTGTCGATTAATGATATGGGAGTACCATTAAATTAAGACAAATCTGAGAGATGTGGTAGAATATACTTGAAAGTATATTGATGAGAATGCATACCAATTTTGGATGATATTCAATGAATTGAATATAGGACTTATCCCAACTACATAATTTACTTTGTGGATATTGTTATAAGTAAATTATGAATAGTTATCCTCAGACTTGAGATACCGGATAAGTGTCATAAATGTAGTGCATTTACGTGAAGCAACTTAACGCTATATCGTAATGGTAGTCATAAGGGTTGTTTTGAAATGTTACAAAGTTTGTGGGTTATTCTTGTAGTCAAAATAGAATTTGTTCCTTAAAATTTATTTGGAGTTTTAATCTTCTGGGCCCTCGTAGGGATGACAAGATGTTTGTGCGGCCGCACTCCAAATCTCCCTAAATATGTTTAGATGATTTGGTAATCTTGGTCAATCACTTATAACGAGAAACAGAATAGTTTTATAAAGAATGACTTAATTTCATATCTTTATTTAACGTAGTATTAGAAACAAAAAGATAATAATAATGAGAAATCATTAAAAGGTTTTCCAGGAGCCTTACTCGAGTTGTACTAGAGGCATCGAAGTGTTGCTAGACGCTAACCGATGTGATCACTCTATTAAGATATATCCAAGTGGGAGCTGTTAGTTTTATGGATATAAATTAGTAGACGTGAGTTAGGAGGGAGACCACGGGATTGCACACTTTACGTATGAGAATTTAAAGTTAAATAATTAAATATAAATGTTGTATTTATTTATTTATTAAATGAAATAACTAACGAACGTTAAATAATTAATGTAATGTACTAACGGGCGTTAAATGTAATTGGAAAAGGACCAAATTGTAAAAGATGGGAAGGTTCCGGAATCCCTTGTGGGATTAAGCAACCGATCGGCCACAAGGACCCAACCCAAACCCACTTTGACTCAAACTTGTTCACCAAGTTTGCATGAGTATATATACAAAACCTAAGGTGTTTGAAAACTCATCTCTTGTGCTCATTGCTAAACCCTAAATTGTTTGTGTGTGTTTTCTTTGTCCTCAAAACCGGTCGACACCCATTCATTGGGATCGATCCATCTCTTTTCCACATAACAAGTTATTTTGTTTGATAAAACTAAGCGTTACTTTAATTCGGTTTTAGTATGCGTGTGTACAAGAACGTGGTAATAACACACTATTGTTATTATCTTGGATTGAATTACAAAACGGTAAGGGGTAATTCACATAATCCTAATTAAATCAAAGGGTTCATCCGTTGCTAGTTAGTGGATTTGATTCTTGTTCGGCTAGAATCAAGAAAAGGTACGCATATTCTTTTATGTTAATTAATTGTTCATTAATAAATCCTATACGCTTCCGCTTGAATACTTTGATGTTTGTGATTATTTATTTGAATGTCATGTTATATAATTCCAACACGATGTACGGTTTGAAGCAAATTTAAATTAATAACTCAATGAAAATTCAATATAAAAAATAAAATATGATAAGTTGTTAAAGAAAGTTTAAAACATATAAAAATATATGTTATACTAAAATTTATTGAAATTTTCTCAATAAAAAGGAAGGTGGATGCAAATGATATGGAAGATAGTCTGGATAAAGTGAGTGAACAGTATGCAAATAGTCCCTGTGATAATACCTTTGGAAGTGTAGTTAAGAGAACTGAACTTGCTAGTACTATCTATTACATCTGGAAGGAGAGGAATAACAGTCTTTGGATGAGAGAAGATGGACTGCAAAAGCTTAATAAAGATTATAACTGACTCCATCAAATGGTAACTGCTGGGCATGAAGTTTAGGAAAGTCTGCAAGAATGATAGAAATTGAGAAAAGATGGGAGTTGAAGTTGAATTACAAGTAGTAATTGACAGGTTGATTATGAGTTGAATGTTGAGTTGGTTCTTTGGATTGTATGCTGGTTGGGCCTGTGATACTGTGGGTGATGCCTGAAGTGGATGTTTGTATGAGTGAGCTACTGTGAGGGGTGCTGCATTGGGCTCATTGTACAACCTTCACTTTTGGAAATGTAACCCTCTATCACAGGTAACAAACTATTAACACTTGATGATGCCTGGATTAGATGTTAATCAAAGGGAACTTGTGAGGATGAAGCTGCAAGTTCTCTCTTCATGAGGGAAATGTAGTCAGTGTTCATAGTTTCACACCTATGAGGCCAATAAGTAGGGTTGTGGCGAGTCTGTTGATTGGCTTGTACAACTAACTGTATTGGAAATGTAGTAGGTGTGCCTGAATTGTGTGAAGAATTTGATGTTGTAATGCATGGTTGGTATGATTGTTGAGTGGAGTGCTTGGGCCTGTCCTTGACTCCTAGTTTGAATCTTTGTAATTTGTTTATATGATTCATGAAATATATATTCTTCACCGTTTCAGGTATAAAAAAAATGACTTTCAAATACCCGAACTCAATTTTAACTATTTTGGCAACTTATAAGTGTTGTATTTCTTAATAAACCATAAATAGATATTTCTATGTATATAAACAACTAAGAACTGTAAAATAGGAACCAGCCAGAAACATACAATTATGATACAATAAGCACATCCAAATGTGTATCTTTATTCTCAACAAGCAACATTAAATTGTAAAATTCAATCCAAATTCTTAATGGAAACTAAAAGATGTATGTATACCACAGCATATGCCATTCAAAATATATACTTATCAAAGAACAATACCAGATATTAAAACATCATTATCGGGAAATTGAGAGGACCCCCTTGATCTTGATTTTGATATTTTGGATTTTCCTAAACCACTCCCCGTCTCCTGAAAGAGTGGCTTTTCGGGATCAGTGTTACTACACATGAAAAATGCAGGTTCAGATGGCCGCCGAAGTGTGAAAGTGGAGCTATCAAGCATTAGGACAACATTATTCATGTTTGGCCTGTCCATAATTTCTTCTTGAACGCATAACAACCCAATGTGAATACTTTTATTGATGTCAGGCCTTGAACCTGATTCAGATATCAATATGAGATCCATCATATCTAATGTTGTCTCATTCTTCCAGCTTTTCCATGCCTAAAAGAGATTTAACAATTTTGTTTGAGTAAATTGAACGTTGTCTCTGTGGTTTATACGCATTGGCAAAGTTGTTCCCTGTGGTTTATTTGTTGCATAGGCAGTCCAAATTGTTTCAATTTGTTGCGCGCCCAGTCCAAAACCTACAGTTTAAGGGACCAACGGTGCGATATGCGTGTAAACCACAGGGAATGCCGATGCAGCAAATTGAAACAATTTGGAATGCCGATGCGACAAATAAACCACAGGGACCAACGGTGTGAATGCGTGTATACCACAGGGACCAACGGTGCAATTTACTCATTTTGTTTCAAGGCACAAAAAGATTATGACATTGTTATATGCTGTTTTGTAATAGGTGGAAAAGACTCATGGTACTTACAAAGGTAAAAAGGTTTTCATTGCTCTCTCCACTCCGAAAACATTGGTTTTTTTTACCCGTCACCATCTCTAGTACCAACATTCCAAAGCTAAACACGTCCGTTTTTTCTGACAATTGGCCATGCGTCGCATATTCTGGTGCCATATAACCGCTATAAGAGGGCACAAATTGGGCAAAGAGTTATCACTTAAATTCGTACACATCTTGATTATTTTGAAATAAACTTGCATATAAGAAAGTTGGCCACTTACATTGTATTATGTTACGGATTGCAAATAGCAACTAATAAAATACGGTGTGACTGTATACACATTGTTAATTATGGTTTCCATGATTTCGATCTATATGAAATTCTCTTGCTTTTTTTAACTGTATTGCATGTGTAAATTTTAGGAAAAGTCATTTTGGAAATTTGAATAGGTAATGATTAAACGGGTAATGAGTAAACCAGAAATTCGGTAAAGACAACCAGAGCACATTTTAGCCACATCTATTGCATCCCGAGAAGTTATTTTAATTCGCTGATGAAGTATCACTAAAATTTTATATACTAAAGCCCGTGTAATGAATATAGTCTAACGAAAGCTAGTGTACTTACTCGGTTCCAACTGTGTCACCTTGAGCTTCCTCTGGTTTAAATAATCTCGCCATGCCAAAATACGCAATTTTAGGGTTCATTTCTGCATCTAGAAAAACATTACTAGCTTTCATATCACGATGAATTATCCGAGATTCTTCATGAAGGTATGATAGTCCCTTGGCAATGCCTTTAATGATGTTGTATCGCTTTTCCCAATCAAGAGGTGTACGTTTAGTTGGGTCTGTATCAGCATCATGATCCGAATGTTAAGTAGCAGTAGCAATACTCACTACGAGAAAACATCATTTGCTACCAAAATATGTGGATCCAACATTGTTAATTAACATAACAAGAACTTACCAAATATAAAGTGATCAAGACTGGCATTTGGTAAGGACTCGTAAATGAGGAGTTGTTCACTTCCTTCTATGCTGAAACCAAGCAGCCTAACCAAATTACGATGTTGAAGCTTGGCAACTAGCAAAACTTCATTCTTGAATTCTACATCACCTTGACCAGAATCACTTGCTAATCTTTTTACTGCTATCTCCTGTCCATCTCTTAATGTACCCTGTATATTTATATATTAACTTATAAGCATCTACTACTGTTAAAGTATCACAATTTCCACTTCTAAAAAATAACTAGCAATTTCAATTTTCTCATACCGTGTAAACTGCTCCAAATCCACCTCGTCCAAGCTTATTTTCTTCAGAAAAATCATTTGTTGCTTCTTTAATTGTACTAAAGTCGTATTGTAAAGATTCAATGGTGCCAATATCCATAGTTTTGCCTTGTGAAATGTTTTGTAGAGATTCAGTGGTGCCAATATCCATAGTTACGCCTAGTGAAATGAAACATGAAAAGGAGTTAGATGTTTTCCATAATACTGTAACAACGTAAACAAGTGGTCTGTTATGAATTTGGAGTTGCAAACTTGAAATTTACTCTGAGTACTTTCATTGGGCAGACAGGGAGTTGGTTTCGTCTTCCTCAATCTCCGAAAGATACAAAGTGAAGCAATTATTATGATAGCTATGACTGCCATAACAACGACTACGATTGTTACCACCAGTGTCGTATAATTCTTTTTGCCTGGAAAAATAGAATGATTTAATAGTGAATGATGCATGTACTCTAAGTTCACAGAATTTTCCAGTTCAAGATTAACTTTAAAATGGAAACCATTTCTACAAATGAAAAAGCGCAAACTAAAGCTATTTTCGAAATTGGGGAGCTATTTCATTAATAAAAAAGCAAGAAACATTTATAGTGAAAACTTTAGTACATTAATGAAACTACATTCTTTTTCACCAACAAACATGTAGACTAACCCAATATGATGAAAATTTATTGTGTGTGTTGTCTAGTATCGCTACTAAGTTTTTTAGCGACGACAATATGTCGTTTCTAAAGGCATACTATGTTGCAATTACCAGAGATGTTTCAATTTCTCTGGAATTGGTTTGTGAATCCTGGTCGAACCATAGCAATAACTTAGCGAACGTCGATAACTTAGAGAACGTCGATACATATATACTTAATGAACCGGTGGCCAATGAATCAATGTGTCGATCCATAAAGGTATTAGAGACAGAGACAGTTAAGTAACTGCCTTTACAAACCGGTTATAACTACCTAGGATGTTACACACAACACCCCTTTATTTAGATAAAGTTTATAATACTAATACAAAGACTATTTGCTAATTATGATACAACATACTACACGGCAAAAAGATCTGTTTTTTTGACTTTTATGGTCAAAGAGAAATTTTGCGACAACAAATGTCGCTAAGGGCACTCCCATAAGTGGTTGAACCACTTCCAAACCATTTTTGTCACCTGAGTGCCACATCAGCTTTCCACTAATTAATTCACAACTCATTATTCTGTACCATCCATTCTAACCACTTCCAACCACAAATAATTTAAAAACCTTTTTTTTACTTTAGGGCCCACTAAAACAACTCATTTGCAAAGTAATTGGAACCGGTTAAGTGGTTAAACTTTAAACCGGTTGAAGAGTGATTTGTTTGATGGTACCAAATTCCCACCTATTGAAAACCGATTCACAACTAATTCTCCCGATGGGAGTGCCCTAAATAATTAATTAATGATTTCCTTTTCCATTTTTTTACAAATAGTGGGGCCCACTTGATGTCGTCGCAAAGTACAGTAAGCGACGGGGTTTTGGCGATGACGTATGTGAGACGACATTGTCGTCTCAAAGTAGATCCTGAGGCGACAGAGGGGACCTTTTGCGACGACATCCGTCTTCGCTAAAATGTGATTTTCTTGAAGGCATGTAGCTCTCGTCTTGCTTGTGATGAAGAAAAAGGAATATAATCTCAAAGTTATTGTAGAGGACCTTGCAAAAAATTTCTAAATTGTAATAGTTAATTTCACTCCTAGCAAAGATCGGAAAAAGGCCTAGAAAAAATTAATTTTGCACTTCAAACTCAAGAGTTCATTAACGTTGTCACTTTAAAAGAAAAACAACTTAGGAATGAAGTGGAAGTCCCGTACAAATAAAAAAAAAAAAAGGTCTATGAATCCTTGTCCAAATCTACCAAAGCCCCAAACATTCTCATTTGTTCGTAAATGAGCAAATTTCTAAACAAGTAGGCGTTATACTTGTTGGAGACTTTAAAAGTACCAATCTCGTTCCTGGTCTTTATAATTTGGATCTCGTTGTTAGACCTCCCTCAAATTTTTAGATCAATAAGGTTGTTGATGTCAACAATGATGGAGTTAAGGAGAATGACTTAATTTGTCAAAACTAAATATAACTTTGATGCTCAAATGGGTGACAATTCTGTTTCACTCATCGAAAGCATAGTGGTTTTTGAGAATGAACCTTGTTTCATAGTTGCTGGTTGTTCTTTCAATGAACCCTTTGCTTTTTATCTTCTGTCAAAAACACATATTTGTCTGTCTTTCAGTTTAAAAGGACAAAAATAAAAGACCTTCATATCCAAATAGTCTGAGATTCTTGTGACTCGCAGAGTAAAATGACTAGCAACTCAAGAAAACCATTTACGAGTTAATTACTCTAAGGGGTGGCATGACAAAACGGATTAACGGATGAGGTTTTTCCTATTTGGATTATCCGGGGAGGACGAGTCTTTTTAACTCAAATGTGCATGGCCTAATCAGGTTATCCTGTGGCCGTTTTCGAACCCTTCCCTTGCCACCCGAAGATGTTACATAGTAACATTCGAACATGAGACCTTCTCTAAACATGTGTGACAACTGGCAAATTTAGGGAGTCTATTTTAGGTAACCGCATTACGTTAAAATAAACTGAGTTTTACCTTTATCACTATATTTACAAACCATGACTTGATTTTATATTGTCTATTGGTTTTTATGATTTATTTCATTATTAAATGAGTTATTATATGAGTTTTAACTCTATTTGGTAGGCACTATTTGATTCGGCACTAGAAAAGCCTAAAACGAGAATTATTGTAACTTTTAGACCGTAACTCGAAAATTGACAAATAAATAGTCAAAACTCGTGGAAAAACGTAAATAACGATGTTGGAAAGTTAAATAAACGTTGTGGGACACTCGGGGGACAATATGTGAGCTCGGGAATGGGTAAACGGGATAGTTACAAAAAATTACAACTCCGACCCCCCAAATATCCCAATGGCCGACGCCCCCCCTCCATATTTAATTATTTTGAGGTCCCTAGTGGCCTAGTATAAATACACACCCAAATCCTCATTTCACCTCATTTGTTTCTCTCTCTAAAACACACACACTAGTGTTTCTCTCTCTAACCTCTCTCTAAAACAAACCCTAGCCGCCCCTCCCACCACCACCGCCACTATTCCGGCCACCACCGGCGCATCACCCAACACCTCCACCACCAAAAGAAAGGTCTCTTTCTCCTCTTTCCAACCATATATTACACGCTCCATTTGGACTTCAATAACACCTTCAAATCTTTGAATCAAGATTCGTACTTTTAGGGTTTCAAAGGGGTTTTGCAATTGATGATTAGATAAGGTAAATAGAAAAAGTTTTGAGCTTGATTGGGCAATAAAAAGCCACGAATTAAAGATTAGGGTTTCGACCTAATCATGAAATTTGGAGCTTTTGGGTGGAACATGAAATTAAAGCTAATTAGTGTATAAATAAACAAGTAATTAGTGTTTGGTACATGTGTGGTGTATTAATTTGATGGGTTTGTGCATTTAGGGTTTAGTTGCATATTTTTGGGTTAAGATAGATGATGGGTTTTGTGTTTGGTTAGTGTTTGGAGCTTGAATGATTGGATTTGGATGTTGTGGAATTGATTTGGCAGTGGTGGTGGGATAATAAGCGACACGAGTAAATAAATGAGTTTATCGAGTTGACGAATTCGATAAGGTCTACTATTTATTCCGAAACTTATTGGACTGTGGAGCTTATCGTTTAGAGGTCTCATTGTGTCGCATTGAGTAATATATTGGTTGTTTGAGTGCATTCATGGCATCATATTGAGTCGATACACCCACAAGAGGAATACCAAACACTAGGATTAAATGGTGAAACGAGACATTTTTGGAATAAAGAAATGGAATATATTGGGGTAGATAACGTTGATTTTGAGGAATATGTGTGTTAAAGTTGGTCTACATGAATAGGTTGTGCCGAGTCGATAGTTGCTGTGCTGTGATACCGTTATCTTCTGCTAGTGTTTATTTGTGCGTTGATTGCTTGAGGTGAGTTTCATAGCCCCATTTTTATCTACGGTTTAACTACGTTTTGAACTATCTTGGGGTGAGAATCATGCTGTTGTTTTTTGACCGTTAAAACTATTTGGATTTGCTTATATGCTTGACTGTTTAGATAGATATGCGTTAGTTGTTGCCTTAGTCTAGGTTTAACCGTGCCTAACTAAGAATAGACTTCTACCTCGACCTAGTCCGGGGTTGGCAACTGTTCTAGAGGTTGCCACGACAGTGCTGGACTAAGAGTCGCGGGGCCCGAGTAATCCCTGGATACGGGATGTGATTATGTGATTATATGGTTGGTGATCCGGGTAGGATCGGTATGTGCAAACGGTATTATTCTATCTTAGGTCTTGCATAGCAAATCAACTCTTATAGGTCTACTATGATTTTGTTGAACTTAAACCTATGAACTCACCAGCGTAAGCTAACCTTTTAGCATGATTTCTTAGGTATTTGAAAGATGTTTGGATTACGTGGTTTGTGGAAGCTTGGCAAGAAGGCGGGTTCAAGGATCATTTCCGACTCTGATAAACTATGGGGACTGATAAGGTTTTAAAAGGTACCTTTTTGAAGGGTCGTTTAAGCCCTTATTTGATCACTTTTGTATCCGTTATTACTTAATATAGTTCCTTTTCACTTTTTAGGTCTCTTGAAGGCAAATTGCTGTAATGGCACTTATTTGGACGAAAAGGTGCGGATATAAGAAGAAAATGGCCAAAGTCAAGAATCGAGACACTCCAGCTGCTGAAAATACAAGGTGACGGCGTCACTGCTTATCTGCGACGCCGTCGGAGGATTTTGTGACGGGACATAAGCCAAAACTCTTATTTTCAAGTGACGACATCAAGTTATAAAAGAGTAGGCCGTCGCAACTCAGACGGCCTAGATTCAATCCAGACGGCGTTACAAGCACAAGGTGACGCCGTCGCAAGACTAACGTGGCCAAGACAAAACCCTAATGACGGAGACCCGACGGCGTCACAAAACATAAGGTGACGCCATCGCATGTGTAATCTTATATATAGAATCCGAATTTTTCAGTATTAGTGTGTAGTCTTTTGGAGTAAAAACCTAAACCGAACCAAGGCTGTCTTGTACAGTATTTTAGGGTTCCAAACCCTATCTTACATCAAGATAAGTTTTTTACTTCATTAATTCAATTATGTCTTTGATTATTTGTGTGTATGCTTGCATGTTTTCCATGTCCGGCTAATTTACTTGTGTGTTTGCTTAGGGAATATGAAACTTAATTATTGAATATTGATTGGTTGTCTCTTATCTTAGTTTGTTAATGATTTAGTAATACGATAGGTCATTCGTTGTGTACTTAATGCTTGATTAAATCTTTGTGAACCTTAGAATATGACTCCTTGAGTAGTTGTAAGCTAAACCATCCAAAGAGTGCCTTAGAGTAAGAGTTTATTATCCCTAGTGGGTTTTGTAGACGAGACCCTTTGGTAAGTTCAAAGAGTTAGGGAACATACGCATACCCTACGACTTTAGACACACAACGCAACTAAGAATAAGGACGTGACAATTCAACCACCAATAGGAGATAATTAAGGAGTAGTAAAACCTAAGTAAACACATCTTTAAACTATCATACGAGCACACAATAATTAGACATAGACTACATACACCTTAGATTAGATAATTAGATAAGTAGAGTAATCGGTAGCAATACCAACCCCCAAATTCAAACTCCGAGATTCGTACCTTTCAATTTCTTAAAAAAACATAAAAAGATAAAAATAATCTTCCTCAACCCCAACCTTAGCGTAGTAACTTCTTACTAGCATTCCTATTCCCCTAGAGAACGATATTAATACCCGTGGCTTACCCTAATTACTACACTACAACGATTAGGTTCACTGCCTAGGGTGTTGAAAAACTTGCTCGACGAAAAGGAAGTTCCTTTGACCCCGAACGACGCGTGTAGCGTTATCAGGGACCTATTTTATTAAACTATGTTTTGGGCCTAATATTTATACTTTGGATTAAATGTTTTGAATATTTAAATTTGGGATTGGTTTTGAATGGTTAAATGGTTATCTTTTACTATACTTGTGTGTGATACCAATCCAATAGTAACGCCCTGAAAAACTTGATTAAATCTTCCACTGTACCGAGATTTGGGGGTGTTACAGATTGGTATCAGAGCTCAAGGTTATAGAGAATTAGGTATTTTATAAACCCTAAACTATAACCACTTTAAAGAAAAATTGATCCTCGACCGACGCGCGCCAGCTTGCCAAGCCGAAGCTTCTTATTTGATTATGGTATGAACTGCGATTTGAATTATGAGATGATATGTTAAGGGATATTGTGAACTGATTATGGAAACGTTATTAATATGAGATATGATTACTGATTATGGAGACGTTATGATTTGGAGATATGATTATTGATTTTGGGAAAATGAGATAGGGTTGTTGGTTTTGAGAAATGAGATGTGATTATCGAGATATTACGGAATTTGATTTGAGGAAACGGTATATTATGATTTTGGGAATTATGAACTCGATTGATTTGATATGGAATTATGTGATGAAACGGAACTTATGTGTTTTATTAAAGGCATGTTTTGAGTAATGCGGTACCTCTACTTTTAAAGCTTTCATTATGTGATATATGTTTTGGTTAAGTTGATGCGCTTATTTAAACTAGTTGTTTCGAACACTTATACCTACTTATGCCATTGTCACAGACTATGCCTTCACTAGCTTTTGATGTGTGCGAGGAGGTACTGCATTTGCTAGTTCGCGCATTAACTCTCATGGCGGTTGCAGCGGTGATCCTTATGAGATTGCCCGTCACATTAGTTCATCATCATCAGATCATCCTAGCTCATCTAGGCAGCTCACTTTACATCAGGTTTTAGTGCGAGCACAGACTCCTAGGCTTGCTTATAGCACTGGCCGCGTAATGTCTGTGAGACCACCATCATCACCTATCCGTTTAGCAGCCTACTCTCTTCTGTCATCACCACCAGCATCACCATGTCTTAGAAGGCCTAGATCTCCTAGTGTACCACCTCAGGATTTACCTGCACAGAGACTCTGACTCATGGACTCTTCCCCTATGGATGAGGGCGAGGAAGAGCATGAGGTTGAGGAGGAGCATGAGGTTGAGGAGGAGTATGAGGTTGATGAGGAGCATGAGATTGAGGAGCAGTATGTTGATGAGGATGAGGATCCTCAGGAGGAGGATGATGAGGATATCCCAAAAGGAGGTACTCCTCCATTGCGAGTCTGTACATTCTCCGGGACGAGGTTCTCCTTTGCGAGCACTGAGTCCCTGGACGACCTTTTGGTTTTGATTCACCTCCATTAACTGAGATAGGTAGCCCGTTAGGATCTGAGATACCATCGGAGATTGCTTACGAGCCCGAGGGAGTATGGGGGTATGGGTGGGATCTGGAGGAGGATTATATCAGAATATTAGTCTCATTGTAGGTTGTCGGATCGATTAGATGGAGTGAGGGCTGGTGTAGAAGCGATTTGGTAGGATTGGTGAGTTGGGCGAGAGAGGTTGCAGAGCTTAAGAGTGACCGCGACGCTCGACGTGTCGAGTAAGCATCTTTGTGGAGAGAGGTTGAAGATGTTAGGAGATTAGTTAGTGGTATTCGTAGACGTGGCTAGATAGTATTAGATTTATGGTTTTGTACCGTCTTGAAACTAAGTAGTACTTAGTTCGAGATGTAGGATTATCCTAGTTGTCTTACTAGTATCGATGTTAGGATCGTTTTTATTCCTCCGTATCCTTCCATGTATTTCCACTTTTGAAACCTATAAGTTATGGTTATTGGAACGTGCATCCTTAGTTATGATGTGGTATTTGATTGTTTCGCTTTGGTATAGCATTATCTCTGTTAGCCTTGATTATGTGTTCAGGCGTTATTGGGTGACCCTTGGAACCCAACTCGATTTTTAGAGCGTGAATTGTGAACGTATGAAACTGTTCTTCTTGCCTCCAGAATGGTGGCAACAAGACGAAACTCGCTTAGGAACAACCGAGCAGCTCCTGCTGCTGTTGTTGCCCCTGGTCGTCGAGGTCGTCATCCGGCCCCGACCACACCAACTGTTGAGAACCCGAATATTGATAACCCAGCTGTAGAGAACCCGAATGTGAATGACCATGCTTAGAATGGTCCTATTCCACAAAACCCTCCACCTGTGAACCCAGCCCACATTGACCAGCTAGTGTCTCAGCGTGTCGCTGAACTGCTAGCTGAGGCTAATCTCTCTAACACTTCTAGTGGAACCCCAATCTTGAATCGAACTTCGAGGTTTTACCTACAAAGAGTTCGATTCTGTGGTCCCATTGACTTTGGATGAGCGAGGGAGTAATTTACCTGACTAGGTGGTTGGAGAAAACTGAATCTGTGTTTGTTGTGAGTAACTGTGATGAGGATTGTAAGGTTAAGTATGCAACATTCACTTTGAAGGACGAGGCGTTAACCTGGTGGAACAATTACCACAAAGCAGTAGGAATTGATGTAGCTTATAGTATGTCTTGGACTCAGTTTAAGGCTCTCTGATTAAGACTTCTTGTCCTAGGAATGAAGTTAAGAAGTTAGAGAGTGAGTTACGGAACCATAAGGTTAAGAATACTGACATGGCGACTTATACTCGTTGTTTCCAAGAGTTATCATTGCTTTGCCCGAAATGGTTCGCAGAAAAACTTAAGATTGAAAGGTATACTGATGGATTGCCTTTAGCTACTCGAAATGACGTCATCGCTGCCAAGCCAGTTAATTTGCATGAGGCGATTGTTGTGGCTCAGATTTTGATGGACTCTTATGTGCTAGAAGTAGGAGACAAGAGTAAGAATGATACGAGTGATAAAAGGAAGGGGAACGAAGCTGTTAAAGGAAATGGCAACAAACGGCAAGAGACAGCCAAAGTGTTCGCCATAGGAAATGGAGGTAGGAAAGATTATAAAGGTAGTAAACCTGTGTGTGGTCGTTGTAACCTACACCACCATGGATTGTGCTCGAATGTGTGTAGGAAGTGTTCTAAGGTAGGACACTTGGCCAAAGACTGTAGGTCCCGACCACTTGCTGCAGCCTGGCTGCACAAGGCAACTGGAAGGCCACTTGTCACTGTTTTGGATGTGGAAAGAAGGGACACTTTAAGAATGAGTGCCGAGAGCCGTGGATGAGAGGAAATCCCGATAATGTAGGAGGATTTGCTAACCGAGGTGTAGGAGGTAATGGCTTAAACCATGTGAAGCGTGAGGTTGTGGAAAACCAGGGAAACAATGGTGCTAGGAATCGTGAGAGAGACATGGGAGCGGCGTGTTTACGGTATTGGGAAGGAAGGCGGTGAGGACCCTAGCGTGGTTACGGGTGCGTTCCTTCTCAATAATCGCTATGCTTCCATCTTGTTTGATCCTGGTGCGGATATAAGTTTCGTATCCACCAATTTTATGCCATTACTAGGAATCTCCCAAACACCTCTAGGGTTTAGTTACGATGTGGAATTAGCAAATGGGATTAAAGAGCAGATAGACACCGTAGTTCGAGGTTGTACCTTAAATTTCTTAGACCGCCCGTTTAGTATAGATCTATTGCCAGTTACCTTAGGAAGTTTTGACGTCATTATCGGAATGGATTGGTTGTTGAAGAACGGTGCACACATCATTTGTGATGAGAAGATTGTGCGTTTACCGTATGGCGAAAAAGTTCTAAGCATACAAGGAGATCGGAGCGACTGTGGAAGTCCTTCCCGATTGAACATCATCTCCTGTATTAAGGCCCAGAAGTACATCGATAGAGGAGATTGTCTTTTCTTGGTTCGAATTTCTGAAAAGAAAAGTGAGGAAAAAAGTGAGAGACACCTCAATGATGTACCTGTCGTTAGAGAATTTCCGAATGTGTTTCCCGACGATCTGCCAGGGATTCCACCTGTCCGACAAGTGGAATTCCGAATAGAGTTGATACCCGTCGCGGCACCCGTAGCAGGGCACCTTATCGACTTGCTCCAAGAGAATTGGAGGCTGTCTAAGCAGTTGGCGGAGCTGTCGGAGAAGGGATTCATTCGACCAAGTTAGATCGCAGTGGGGAGCACCGGTGTTGTTTGTGAAGAAGAAGGATGGATCGTTTCGTATGTGTATTGATTATAGGGAGTTGAATAAGTTGACGGTGAAGAACCGATATCCGTTACCTAGAATAGATGATCTATTCGACCAACTCCAAGGAGCTAGTGTCTTTTCTAAGATCGACTTATGATCTGGTTATCACCGACTTATAGTTAGAGAGGAGGATATCCTAAGGATTTGCGTTTATGGACACTATGAATTCCAAGTGATGTCGTTTTGTTTGACCAACGCACAGCGGTTTCATGGATCTCATGAATCGAGTGTGTAAGCCATACTTGGATAAGTTTGTGATAGTATTCATAGACGACATCTTGATATACTTTAAGAGTAGTGAGAACCGAAGAGCATTTGAGGCTCATTTTAGGATTGTTGAGAGAGGAGAAGCTATATGCCAAATTCTCTAAGTGTGAATTTTGGATTCCGTCCGTGCAATTTTTAGGTCATGTGATAGATAGTCTAGGTGTTCATGTTGACCGGCTAAGATTAAGGCTATTAAGGAATGGGAAGCTCCTAAGAACCCATCAGAGATTCGACAGTTTCTAGGTTTAGCTTGGCTATTATAGGAGATTCATTGAGGGATTTTCCAAGATAGCTAAGCCGTGACCAAACTAACTGAGAAGGATGTTAAGTATGAATGGGGAGAAAAGGAAGAAGAAGCATTCCAACTTATGAAGGAGAAGTTGTGTAGTGCGCCCATCCTAACTTTTCCTAAAGGAAGCGAAGACTTTGTTGTGTACTGCGACGCTTCGCATAAAGGCTTAGGTGCTGTTTTGATGCAACGAGAGAAGGTGATTGCTTATGCATCCCGACAACTTAAGAAGCATGAGAAAAACTACACCACCCATGACCTTGAGTTAGGTGATGTAGTGTTTGCTCTTAGGATTTGGAGACATTACTTGTATGGAACCAAGTGTGTAGTATTTACCGACCATAAGAGTTTGAAGCATATCTTAGATCAGAAGGAACTGAACATGAGACAACATCGTTGGTTGGAATTGCTTAGTGATTATGAGTGTGAGATTCGTTATCATCCTAGTAAGGCTAATGTTGTGGTTGATGCACTTAGTCGTAAAGAGGACATTCCACCCCTACTTGTTAGATCCTTAGGAATGACCATTGTTTAGCCCTACCATCTCAAATTTTAGCCGCCCAAGCGAGGCATTGAAGAGAGAACCGTCCTTATGAGAATCTTCATGGAATGGAAGAAAGTGAAAACGGCTTCTTGAAGCGTTCGACGGAACATTATTCTTCAAACAGCTGGATACCGTTTCATGGTGGAATCCGTGAGTTGATTATGCACGAGTTGCATAAATCAAAATACTCTATTCATCCGGGCCGATAAGATGTATCGGGATCTTAAGAAACTTTATTGGTGGCCCAATATGAAAGCCGATATAGCTCGATTATATCGGTTGGTGCGACTTGTTCTAAAGTTAAGGCGAACATCGAAAACCATCGGGACTCTTAGTTCAACCTGAACTCCCGGAATAGAAATGGGAGCGAATAACCATGGACTTTATCACTAAGTTACCGAGAACAGTTAGCGGCAATGACGCTATCTGGGTAATAGTTGATCGTTTAACTAAGTCTGCTCACTTCTTAGCTATTAGTGAAACCGATAGTCTTGATAAGCTTGCTCGATTGTATCTTAAGGAGATAGTATCACGTCATGGAGTACCGATATCTATCATTTCAGATAGGGATAGTCATTTTACATCCCACTTTTGGAAGTCGTTATAGACAGCATTAGGAACGAATTTAGATATGAGTACTGCTTACCATCCACAGAATGATGGTCAAAGCGAGAGAACCATTCAGACTTTAGAGGAGATGCTTAGAGCCTATGTTATTGATTTCGGCAAAGGCTGGGAGAGACATCTCCCATTGGCCGAATTCTCTTATAACAATAGTTATCACTCTAGCATTAAGGCCGCCCCATTTGAGGCATTGTATGGCTGAAAATGTCGTTCTCTGTTTGTTGGGGAAGTTGGCGAGAGTCAACTTACAGGTCCCGAACTTGTCCTAGAGACCTTGAGAAGATAGTTGGATTGTAAGTCGGTTGCAAAGCGCTCGATAGACAAAAGAGTTATCTTGGATAAGAGGCGTAAACCTTTAGAATTTCAGGTTGGAGATCGTGTTATGTTGAAAGTTTCTCCTTGGAAAGGAGTTATTCGTTTTGGGAAACGTGGAAAACTCAATCCCCGATATATTGGTCCATTTCAATCACGGAAAGAATTGGACCGGTAGCATACCGCTGGAGCTACCATCGGCCGAGTAGTGTACACAATGTGTTTCATGTTAGTAATCTTAAGAAATGTCTTTCGGAGGAAAACATAGTGGTGCCTTTAAGAGATATTCCTATTGACGAGAAGTTGAATTTTGTTGAGGAACCGATTGAGATTATGGATCGTGAGATTAAAAGGCTGAAGAATAGCCGTATTCCGATTATTAAGGTTCGATGGAACTCCGGCATGGACCGGAGTTCACTTGGGAACGTGAGGACGTTTTCCGTAGGAAGTATCCTAAACTTTTCATGACACCAAGCAACTCAGAGTGAAACCCGGGACGGGTTTCTTCTGAGGCTGGGAGGCTGTGACAACTGGAAAATTTAGGGAGTCTATTTTAGGTAACCGCATTACGTTAAACTAAACTGAGTTTTGCCTTTATCACTATTTTTACAAACCATGACTTGATTTTATATCGTCTATTGGTTTTTATGATTTATTTCATTATTAAATGAGTTATCGTATGAGCTTTAACTCTATTTGGTAGGCACTATTCGATTCGGCACAAGAAAAGCCTAAAACGAGAATTATTGTAACTTTTAGACCGTAACTCGAAAATTGACAAATAAATAGTCAAAACTCTTGAAAAAACGTAAATAACGATGTTGGAAAGTTAAATAAACGTTGTGGGACACTCGGGGGACAATATGTGAGCTCGAGAATGGGTAAACGGGATAGTTACGAAAAATTACAACTCCGACCCCCTAATTATCCCCATGGCCGGCGTCCCCCCCCCCCTCCATATTTAATTATTTTGAGGTCCCTAGTGGCCTAGTATAAATACCCACCCAAATCCTCATTTCACCTCATTTGTTTCTCTCTCTAAAACACACACACTATTGTTTCTCTCTCAACCTCTCTAAAACAAACCCTATCGCCCCTCCCCCACCGCCGCCACTGTTCCGGCCATTTTCCGGCCACCACCGGCGCGTCACCCTACACCTCCACCACCAAAAGAAAGATCTCTTTCTCCTCTTTCCAATCATATATTACACGCTCCATTTGGACTTCAATAACACCTTCAAATCTTTGAATCAAGATTCGTACTTTTAGGGTTTCAAAGGGGTTTAGCTAGAACAAGTTTTGAGCTTGATTGGGCAATAAAAAGCCACAAATTGAAGATTAGGGTTTCGACCTAATCATGAAATTTGGGGCTTTTGGGTGGAACATGAAATTAAAGCTAATTAGTGTATAAATAAACAAGTAATTAGTGTTTGGTACATGTGTGGTGTATTAATTTGATGGGTTTGTGCATTTAGGGTTTAGTTGCATATTTTTGGGTTAAGATAGATGATGGGTTTTGTGTTTGGTTAGTGTTTGGAGCTTGAATGATTGGATTTGGATGTTGTGGAATTGATTTGGTTGTGTTTGGTGATGAGTTATGGGGCGTACGAACCAAGAAACCCACGTAGGGGTCTTGGTTGGTGTCGTACGTGACCCACTTGGGTCATGGGTCCGAGTCGGGTCGATTTGGTAGCTTTTTGGTTGATGTAGTTGAGGTTTGGATGAGACGCGTGGAGCCGAAAAACTTCTAGAGCTTGTTTGGTTCACGTGGTCTTAACCGCGACGTGTCATGACCATTAGGGTCATAACATTGGTATCGAGTATATTTGGTTGATTGATTGGTTGGCGAGATTGTTTTGAGTTGGTTTGGGATTGAATTGCGTTATTGTGACATTTAAATTTGGACTTGATATATATATTGTTGACTTTGAGCTATGTCGGCGTTACTTTGACTTTTTAGTCAATAGTTGACTCGACAAAGCCGTCTTTATGGACTTTAGTATAATTTGGACTATTGATTGATGAAAAGCCGAGAAGTTATGACTCGTGCTTGTGGACTCGAAACGAATAACGATATGAGATTAATATTGAAATTTGACGAAATGTATATATATATACATGAAAATGCTAATAAATTATGAAATATAAATAATAAATGGGCTTTTGTACCAAAAATGTTGATAACAAGTTTTATCTTGTTATTTACTATTTTTAAATGGAAACTAACGACTAAATTGGAAATGTTTTGTAATAAATAAGTAATTAATGTTTCGAGTACACGTTTATCAATAAATGTCAATTGTGGACATTTAATAGTAGTTAAGTAATTATTTGCTTACGTTGTGTGCATGGGTTACGGATAACCTAGCATTAATACTGTTGATCCATGTGGGTAGCGGACTTATTAGGTTGATGAATCTAATAAGAGCCCGCTAGGTACGTTGAGTAACCTTATTAATGGGTGAATTATCCTTATGACTCTTTAGGATACGATTGATTTATCGGATAATAAGCGACACGAGTAAATAAATGAGTTTATCGAGTTGACGAATTCGATAGGGTCTACTATTTATTCCGAAACTTATTGGACTATGGAGCTTATCGTTTAAAGGTCTCATCGTGTCGCATTGAGTGATATATTGGTTGTTTGAGTGCATTCATGGCATCATATTGAGTCGATACACCCACAAGAGGAATACCAAACACTAGGATTAAATGGTGAAACGAGACGTTTTTGGAATAAAGAAATGGAATATATTGGGGTAGATAACGTTGATTTTGAGGAATATGTGTATTAAAGTTGGTCTACATGAATAGGTTGTGCGAGTCGATAGTTCTTTGTCTTTGTGATACAGTTATCTTACGCTAGTGTTTATTTATGCGTTGATTGCTTGCGTTGATTGCTTGAGGTGAGTTTCATAGCCCCACTTTTATCTACGTTTTAACTACGTTTTGAACTGCTTTGGGGTGAGAATCATCTGCTTTGTTTTTGGACCGTTAAAACTATTTGGATTTGCTTATATGCTTGACTGTTTAGATAGATATGCGGTAGTTGTTTCCTTAGTCTAGGTTTAGCAGGTGCCTAACTAAGAATAGACTTCTATCACGACCTAGCTCGGGGTTGGCAACTGTTCTAGAGGTTGCCCGACGGCGATTAGGACTAAGAGTCGCGAGCGAGTAATCCACTGGATCGGGATGTGATTATGTGATTATATGGTTGGTGATCTGGGTAGGATCGGTGTGTGCAAACGGTATTATTCTATCTTAGGTCTTGCATAGTAAATCAACTCTTACAGGTCCACTATGATTTTGTTGAACTTAAACCTATGAACTCACAGTAAGTGACCTTTAGAATGATTTCTCAGGTATTTGAAAGATGTTTGGATTACGTGGTTTGTGGAAGCTTGGCAAGAAGGCGGGTTCAAGGATCATTTCTGACTCTGATAAACTATGGGGACCTATTTTATTAAACTATGTTTTTGGCCTAATATTTATACTTCTGGATTAAATGTTTTGAATATTTAAATTTGGGATTGGTTTTGAATGGTTAAATGGTTATCTTTTATTATACTTGTGTGCGATACCAATCCAATAGTAACGCCCTGAAAACTTCATTAAGACTTCCGCTGTACCGAGATTTGGGGGTGTTACAACATGTTAGGACGATTCCATCCCATTTAAAATAGAAGGCTAATTATGTTCCATTTATATTCTCGTAGTCATTAGCCCAACTAAAATAAAAAGCTAATTCCATTCCATTTAAAATATATGGGGTGATGCACAACTTATATAAAAAATTATTTATGGGATATAAAATAATCAATTTATAGGATGCACTCCTTCAAATACAAACCACCACAAGGTAATTAGATTGTCATCCTATATGAAATAAAGCCCTGAGGTTCGCCCAGATCTTACAAGATAAAAAGTGAACTAATAAAAACAAGGATCGTGTTAAAATGAAATTGACAAATCGTGATGAGAAAGCAAAAGGAATGCTAAGAAGAGGATCGCAAATAAGTGAGCGAGGATATCAATCTCGTGCACTTTAACCGATACTCATCGATGATGAAGAAAGCGGCCAATTTCAAGTGGTCTCAATCTTATAGGTTCGTCGTTGGGTATCACTTTGGATGGAAATCCTACACGATCTAAAAATGTCATTTTTGAGACTTTCTTGATGGCATAAATAAAGGAGATACTTGTCGGTTGGTCTTAGATTAGCGGCATCCATTTCTCCTCCACAAATGCTTTGTGGGGCCCTTGTCGAGGACTTTTGTGGAAATAGGTAGTGGCGGTTAGGAATCCATCATTGGGTATGCACTTTCCTATAAAAAAGAAATTTTGATTTTTATATGTAAGAATTTTAGACTCGATTTGGATTGGGTTTTAGTAGGGTGTAAATGAACCGCGAGTCCTTTTCATACCGTTAGTTTAACTTAACGAGCAGTTCACGAATAAATAAACGAACATAAAACTATGTCCATGTGCATTTGTTTTTGTTCATGAATGAACACAATCAAGCGAACATAGAACTGTGTTCATGTTCGTTTGCTTGTGCTCATGAACGAACACAAATAAACAACAAATTAACTAATTTATAACTAGACTATTTATTATGTAAATAAACATTACAAAATATCCAATTCTTAGAAAAGTTTATAAATAGTTAAAAAGGAAAGTCGAAATGTCAAACGAATATAAATGACGAACAAAAGTTTACGAACAAACTATCGAACGTTCACGGACAAATGATCGAACATTCACGAACAAATTATCGGCGTTCACGAACATAATTGAATGTACAAGAGCTATGTTAGCGTTCTTTCATTTAACTAAGCGAATGGATTTTTGTGTTCATGCTTGTTCGTTTAAGAACTGTTTATGAATGGTTTGTCGAGCGTTCCGTTCGTTTACAGCCCTAGCTTTAGATCAGATATTTTTTTTCTGAACTAATTAAGTAATCTCATAAATCATTATCAATAACACGGCTCAGAACTAAATAACTTAGATAAAATTTGTAAGATAAAGTAAAAAGGAATTATTCACGTATCGTAAAAGCATGATATATTATAAAGCACGATGTGAAAATGCCATATTATAAAGCATGTTAACTTGATTGATTGTGATTAATAGACTTGGATTGGTACAAGTAGGTTGCGGTGTATTCTCGGCTTGTACATCTAAGAAGTTGACTATTGAAGTCCAGTTGATATAGAAAAATGGATGAAGATGTGTGTATTGCAAAAAGATGGAAATAAACGGCTTAACCATGGTTTTTAAACCGCCCAGTCCATTTAAACTACATATAAAATATTGTTAGCTAATTATAACTTAACATTTTATAAACATATTTAACTATTAAAAACTATTTTATAAAAAATATTGAAGCTTAGTCATTTCAATGTATTACAGGAAAAAAAAATGTATTACAGGAAAAAAGAAATTAAAACATTTCGATCTCTTCAAACTTTTTACATCAACCTTGATAGGCACCATAAAAAACTTAGATATCGTACAAATTTATGATAATGTATAAATTATTTGTCCTGTCGCATCGTCCGGGTACTATGCTAGTATTTCTTATATGTACATATAATTTTTGAAAGATATATATTGTAGATTTAGTTGATATTAAATAGATTTATGGGATTTGATATTTTATTTACCTTAAAATTGAGTGAAACAAAAACATATATATAAAATAATAAAATTAAAGTTAAAACTGCATCTACCAACTCTTATAAAGATTTCACTCAGTTATTAGATCTCTTAAACTTTCGATATGCGAATTGTCTATTTTACCTCTTACATACTAAATTAATTTATTTGTTTCCTTATTTATTTAATATATTTATGATTCATTTAAATGATAAGTATTAGAATGAATTAATAACTATTAAATACATTTTTAGATTGAATTAACGAACATTAAATACATTTTTTGATTTTAGAAGCTTTGAGCTCATTAAATGCACACTAGCTTGTTCTCAGGCACAAATTAGCAAAACCCATGTAAAATAGAACAAAGTCCAAACCTGGTGGTGGTGACGGTTGTTGAGGGGGCGGAGTGCGCTGTGGTGGTGGTGGGATGACGATATCGTCAAAAAACTTATTTGTATCATATCTAAAATTACACGTAGGTGAAAGAACGCTCCCCCCAACTTTCCCATCAAAAGAACTCGAGGAGATCCAATTTATTGAATCCTCTAAACAACCATTGCATTGCACATCCGACAAGTCTGGAAAACATTGAACAAGCGCATATATAGAGAAATCTGATGCACTCGTGTTCCCTGTGGCAAATTTCCGTAGTGGACCACCATCTGCAGCTTTCTGTTTCAAGCCAGCTAGTAATGTTGTAAGAGCTCCATTGAACCCAACAACATCACTAGCATCTTGAGACTTATTAGATACATACGTATAAGACTTGATTCCAGTTTGTTGTGTTATAGTTTGGTCAGAGTATTTCAAAAGGCAATTGTCGTAGTACCCCATTGCTTCCTTTTGGTTTGGGAAAATACTCCGTAACTTATCTACAGAGTCAACTAGACACGTCTGACAATCATCTGGATGGACGTCGCCTCGACATAGGGCGACTGAGTATACTCTATCGTTTCCTTGGCCAGTGGACAGGTTGAAGAAACCAAAACCGGAGTTGGTCTTTGGTAAGCCGGAGAGGTTCGTGTTGAGATTTCTTTTATACATGCTGTTTAGGGTATAGTAAGCATTTTTATTACATAAATGGTAAATGAAGTCGGGTTGAGCTAAGGAAATCAAAATAAAAGAGGACCATATGAGTAGTGTGAGTGTGAGCATTTTTTGCTGTGTTAGAATATGATTGAGGAGAAGATGGTATTTGTGAGTTTATAAGAGTTGGGCATAAATAGGAAACCATCTTAATTTATTGAGTACTGAATGGTCACTCACTCAATATGAATGGGATCAGGGACCCTTAATAAATAAATAAATAAAATGGGTTCCTTCCTTTTCCTGCATCATGAGGTTTTCAGCTTTATTTCATTGGATGTCCCTGGGTTGCTTTTCATTATTTTATTGGAGGGCTATGCATGTACGTCCTTTGGTTGGTTCAATTCTCATTGGTGGTGGTTCACTTTTGCATTTTCGTTTTTCACGTGGGTTGGATGTTTGTACATAGTGTGGATCCATTAAAAAGAAAAAGGCAATTGACATAAAAAGGTGTTTTTAAATGTTATCTATCTTATTTTTTTTGAGCAACTCCAAAGTTCCAAAAAGTTAAAACAAAATGCATTTTTTAACATTTTTAACCGTTAAGTTTTCGTTCTCTTTCCCAGCCACTGGACATAACATGACTAAATAAACCGTCACGGAACAAATTTCAAGCTATCTAGCAAGTTATTTGCTCAAATTTCACCAGAATTCTCACTTTTTTAAATGTTATCTATCTTTTTTTTTTTTTGAGCAACTAAAGTTCCAAAAAGTTAAAACAAAATTGCATTTTTTAACATTTTTAACCGAGATTTCCGTTAAGTTTTCGTGCCAAATTTCAAGGTATCTATTTGCTCAAATTTCACGAGTTGACTTTTTTTGTAGCAGTTTTAAGGAATCGAATACAACCAATGATCAATCTTGTATGCTTTAAAAGCGAAGTAGAAGGCGAAAAAGAAAATGACAAAAAACATATTTTAAATTTATTTTACAATGGGCTATAAATTTATGTCTTGGGTCGTTAGTTTACGGTGGCTCTGTAAAAACTCAACCGTAATATGTGTCCATGTTATTTTCCCAATTGTTTCAAAAATACAAAATATTACTTAAAACCATATATTTTTGGTACTATCAACAAATCTCAACTTTAACTATTTTTCAACTTTAACATTACTCGTAACCATCAAACAACTATGAAAACCAATCAAAACGTGCAGAAACCATATTTATCACATATAAGACACATTCAACCCATTTGTCCCGTAATTTATACACAAAACAACTCAACAGGCCAATAGTCCCCTTTGACGTTCTTTTAGCCATTTCAAACACACTTTTATCTAAATGGCCATTTTCTCCATCCAAGAAGTGCATATTTCCTTTATAGGGGCAATTGCATATATACCCACTAAAACTTGCATATTTGCATATATACCCAAAACATGCTTAAAAGGCATTGTACATCATGCAATAAAAATTTGTATTATGGGAAAATATGCAAGTTTTTAAGTTTTAGTGGGTCTATATGCAATTCTCCCTCCTTTATATATCACTAGCTTCATAGCCCGCCCGGATGGGCGGGCTAGCTTCTTGAGATTACTTGACGAAGTTTAGGCGGACGTAAATAAATATCGAATGACGAAAAATATTTTAGAAACCAAAACTATAATAAAAAATGAGTGTTCATATATTAAATGTAAAAAGAAGAATGAAAAGTATGAGAAACTGTAAAATGTAAATAACTACCATGTAAATTACATGGTAGTTATTTCATTCTTCTTTTTACATTTAATATATGAACACTCATTTTTTATTATAGTTTTGGTTTCTAAAATATTTTCCGTCATTCGATATTTATTTTTGTCCGCCTAAATTTCGTCAAGTAATCTTAAGAAGCTAGCCCGCCCATCCGGGCGGGCTACGAAGCTAGTCATATATAAGAGATAATAATAGAGTACAAGGATAAAAAAGCTGGTAGTGTTGTTGATTTATACATAGCACAATCCTTCTTTTTACATGAAACTTTTGACTTGCATATAAATTCATCAATCTTTAACCGAGAGGATTCCAAAATTAAAAGATGCTTCATTAGGTCTTTTAAGTGACTGTGGCCTGAGGATTCTAGTAATCACATAGATCTAATGAGTCAATAAAATTGGGGCAGGCATTTCATTTAACTTGCTTATATGTCAATAAAATAAAACCTAATCCTGTTGGAACAAATTATGTATGATCAGGTGACCAAGAATGTTACAAACAAAACATCACCTAAACACTCTTAATTGTTATCAAAGCCAGACAAGCATCTGGCATGGTTAATTAGATAACTTTAGTTTTGACGCTGCATCTGATTATGTTTTGGCCAACGCAAAATGGAATGAGATAAAACTGCCTATAGATAAACATAGTCCATGACCAAATCACAGTGTGTCATGATGAAGGGAACATAAGCTAAACATTATAATACTAAACCACCACCGTACATGTGAGGAAGGCTAAATAGGTTCAGAAAGCTCAAAATAGCAACTAATATAGAATTTCAATCTAAAAACTCAAATACCATCTAGTCTCCAAGATATTAATACCAGACATTCAAGTGAAGTAAAGATCCGATAGTTGCAAAGCTCAAAACATTAACACTCAAATCCACAGTTCCAATCAGTGCCTGCTACAAAGTAACTGTAGTTTAAAACACTGAGATACACAAGTGTCATCTTTTTAGTTCTCACAATCAGCTTTGCAAATAAGTTTAACCCGTACACACTCCATCCACATGATAAAGGTAATCGACTTGAAATACAGACTTCTCCTTATGATGGCACTGCACGAGAAAAGGTTCAAAACAGAATGATTAAAAAAATAGTAAAATACTTGAAAAGTAAAAATCATTAAGTGATCTTTCTGTCATGAGTCACATGACTATCTCTATAATTAACTTGTTAAAGAAATTAGATGTGCTATCATAAATAACCAGTAAACTTAACAAGGGTGATAAGTATTTCTAAGATAACAACCAACAAAGGCAAAAATCTGAACCTACTATTACAAGTTAGTAATACTATTAACTAAAGGTGGCAGTTTTAACCCACTTACATATAAATGGGTCAAGTTGGGTTATGATTAATCGCTAACAGGTCAAACAGATAATATCAGAAAGCTGGCTTATAAAAATGGGTCACATTGGTCAGAGATTTTAAGTCGCCCAATCTGTACTTTTATTGCATCCAACCTAATGAAACATTTTGTTCAAATATTTACACAGCCACTGAACTGAAACAATTTTCTGTAAATGCTATTTGACGCTATATATCTATACACATATATATTTCGATAAATACTGTATTGTTCAACCCAACCTGTATCATCCCAACCCATACCAAAAACGCATGTTTTGCCCAGCCAACCCATTATGTAATACTGTATCTACTAACTACACATGCTTTCTGATATTAACTCGAGTGCAAAACTCTTTGAGAGTTCGACTCCTCTGTGTGCATAAAGACACATTGTAAATAACTAAACTATAAATGCAATTCTCAGACAGAAGCAGTAAAACTCTAGTAAATATCAGTTACTATCATTACAGTATTATGGTGAAATAGACGTACTATATGTCGAAGTATCAATTTGCTCTGGAAGCTCCTTTATGTCAACTTCAAACCCTTCCTGGACCTACAACATAAAAATGATTTAAAATTCGGAGCCAAATCAAAACAATGACATTCTAATTCTACATTAGCTATCTGGCAATTACAAAATCGAACACCATCCAAAAATAATCACCTGATTAAGAGCATCAGAGTCTGAAGCAGATGCTACAAAAGTGATTGCAAGACCCTTGGTACCAAATCTACCAGCTCTTCCCACCTACCAATACATTGAAACTGCATAGATATTTCAGAAAACCTAACCCACCTGCTTATGTGAAGACATATGTGAAGAATCCGCAAATTAAGTAATTTATCTGTTAATTTGACAATTATCACCCTGACCTGGAAAAGGCAGCAAATTTAAAAGCAGTTGAGATAATTAAGAGCTTTAATAATCCATGAATATCCTAATTCTCACCTCCTCTGTCATGGCTAGAAACGTTTGTCATAGATCATGAGCTTTCACATCTTGTACAGAGTAATTTTCATTTTTATACTTCAGCTTTACAAAAAAAAAAAAAAAAAACCATATGGCAGTGGTTGGATAATTGCAGAAGACATGACCTCAAATGAGAATGGCCTGAAACTAAATTACACAAAGAATTGAGAGTTATCTTTCATAACAGCAGCCTTGTTACCTAATTACTTTATAGATGATTAACATAACGCCGAGAACATATTTTGATTCCGATATATATCTCAAAAAGTAATATATTTTCAAATGGAGGGAGTAGATTGGGACCTTTAGTTTTTTGAGTAGTTTATTCAGTTTCTCATATTGTTTCTCAAGGGCTTGAACAGTTGAACCTATCAAAACAAAATAGCAATACAATAAAATGAAAAGTGCAATTTAATGTTGTCTTTTCTTATTGTGAAAGGAGAGAGCTTATAATCCCTACATCAACCAAAATTAACAAATGGTGGGCAGGTGTGATCAGATACACATAAACAAATGGTGGGCAGGTCTTAAATCTATGGCGAACTGTATTAAAGATTATCAATTGACTTTTAACAAAAATAGCATAGTCATACCAATTTTCAGCATTCATGTTTTACCTTAGGTTGAGCTCGTCATCAATGGTGGGCATCTGTTTGTTCTTTCACCCAAAATTTCATTCTGCTTGTGATATCTCACATGGTTTGATGTCTTCTTTACCGCTGTTTTTAGAAGTCCAAAGGTACAACACATTTGTGAGTTCTACATAATACAAAGTACTTATATTTTATCTCATCGTGATCAAAGAAGTTTCCTTTCAACACTTATTTCATGATCCAATGTTGATCAATGTAGTGATTTTAGTTTATCCTCCTTCTCAAATTCCATGTCATCATCTGACTTGTTCGGATCCTCGTCACAAGTCCAATCTTCATCATGTTGAGCTTAACTATGAGCCTAAAAATCAAAAAATGGCCAAGTCTTATTATATTTTTAAATCCTTACATATCACAAGCTTTTACAATATAATGAATCTCTTAACATATTTAAATTACTCGCCTCCTCAAGGCCTCAATTTCATCAACTCACTTGATGGTGTGATACGAAACATCATATTAGCCTCCTCAAGGCCTCAAGCTTTTACAATATAATGAATTCTATTATGTGTTTGTGATTGGTTGTAGAATTCGACTAACCCCAATGCAATTAGTAGAACACTAAATCGTATTTTTGTTAGGATACTTCAATTTCTTCTTCAAAATCACCAAAACCAAATCTTTTTAGAATAATAGCAACATTAATAATCAATCATACCTTATAACCACTCTCAAAGCTAATCTCCAAGCTGCATAAGGAAGACGATGATATAAACAAACTCTATATTATGCTGTTGTTGGTGTGTGCTTATTCAAGTAACTTGGTTTTGTTACTATTAATTGAGTTGATTTAGATTTGTAAAATTGGGTTTTGGTTCTGGGAAAAGTATATTTCATAATTTGTGTTTTGAGAATGCAATGAAATTGGGTTTGGTTCAATCAACTCACACCGTAAAATCAGGTTCTTTTTGAAAATCATAGAATCACACCCAAAAAAATAAATCTAAAAATGGAGATTAGGCATTGAAGAAAAATTAATTGTAGGGGTTCTGTTATGTTTATTTGATAAGATTGAAGATGGTAATGTTTTACAATGAATACCAGCTTGGAAAAATGATTTTTTACTACAATATGTGGATTGCTCCACTGGTTGAGGAGCTTCTGTGTGGACGTATAGACCCGAGTTCGATCTTGACAATATACAAATTTTTTACATTATTTACCGGAAATAGTTTCATGTCATCATTTCCATGTCATCATTGTTGTGCCTAGTCAGCATTAATGAAGTGTCAACTAGTTCATCATTCGTTTTATCAATAATTCGTACAAAAAGAGTCCATGACCTGAATTACACTTTAGGCAAAAGTTCAATATAGAACCAAAATTTACCATAGATCCAATCAACCAATAATAATCATTCATTTTTTTATTATGATAAACTTTCACCATTTTTTAAAAAATTAAATATCTCGCAAACCGTTAATCGTTACGCGATAAAAATTATACCATCGTGACGAGAATTAAATTATCTTTCTATAGATATGCACTACTATATATTTTAACAACTTTTTTCAAAATTTCGGTCAACAAAAATCATATATGATTTGTGAAAATCATATATGATTTGTGAAAATCATATATGATTCGATTTTACGAATCACATATGATTTTTGAGAATCATATATGATTGTAAAATCATATATGATTAAGTAAAATCGAATCATACATGATTTTTTAAAATCATATATGATTAGTAAAAATCATATATGATTTTTTCGGACGGAATTTTTGAAAAAAAATGTTTGTCGAAAATATGTAAAAGTGCATATATATAGAAAGATAATTTAATTCTCGTCACGATGGTGTATTTTTTATATTTTGAAGATTTACCGTTTGTAAGATATGTTGTTTTAAAAAAAAAGGTGGAAAATGATTTTGTATTAATTTACATAAAAAATGGAGGGTTATGATTGGTTCATTTGTTCTATGACAAATATGAGTTCTATATTGATCTCAACTCTTACACTTTATTAGTCATTCCAACCTACATTCTCAACTTTCAAACACTATGTAAGATCCCAACCCAAAAAACGACAATTTTTCTTTTTACAATTCCATACGTCTTTATTAACAAATACACACACTATATAAGCATGATTAAATACGTATACCTTTAACTTCACTAAGTACTTACATCTTTATCTTCACAAATACGTACGTAATCAAACAAACATGTTAACGAATGCGTACGTCTTTAATTTAATTAAATACGTAGATCACAAATACGCAAGTCACAAATATGTTGTGCAAAACCACAAATACGTATGGAAACCTTTTGCCCAAATCGTTTCGACTCGTTTTCGAGCGTTTCAAGACCTGGAAACCTCAAAACTAGCAAAATCACTTAAAAACACATTTTGGACATGTCTAAAGCGGACTGTTTCTAGTCAAGACACGGAAACCTATGTTTTGTAGGTTTACGTAGTGCCATTGACATGAACCCATATTTAATTAGAGATAAATATTATTTTACCCGCGCGATATGCAGACTGTTATAAGTTATTATATGAAATAGATAATGAAATTAAAAATATAGACATCTAAAATTAGCAAAGTATGTTGTATCTTGTATTATTTTATCTATATAAATAATGAATGGATAAAATGGAATTCAAAATCACATGATTAAAAAATGTAATACCTAACGGTAAGCTTAATATTCAAACTAAGCAACTTCCTTCTGTTGAATAATCTGTCAAACCTTTTCTCTATATATACAGGGACTAGTTCTGTCATTCACAGAACTAGTCTAACTCTAACATAACTAGTTTTTTTTTTTGAACGGCAATTGAGATTATATTAAAAAAGCTAGAAAGAAACTAGCAGTACAAGTTACACGCAAATCGATCCAAAAGACCAAAGATAGTAGGGAACTAATTAAGCTGTAATAAAACAGGACAAACACGCAAAAAACCGAAGACAACTAGAATCACACAGGAGATGCCACCATCGCCAAATAAGCGACCTCCGTGAACGAAACCGAACACCCGTTGCATCAAACCGCAAATGCAAAGCGATCTAACCGGCATCCTTTGTATGTCTCGTTAAGGCATTGTGTAGAAACATAGCTTCTTTAACGTTGCCATAATAACTCCAAATCAGAAGATCGCTAGGAAGATAATCTTTCCACATACGTAATTGCGCGAGAGAGAACAACCCATGAACCTTCCCTTTTGGGTCTCTATAGCTCAGTTTTTCGGAGTCTAGCTCGCCGCTAATTAGAGGACCAACATAATCGAGCCACGTACAATCAGACTCGTTAGCAAGGTTTAGATCATTACCCGAGGGTGTAGATGGAGACACAATGTTGGGATCCTTTGCAGGAGCATTAACCGACTCAAAATGTTCTCCAAGAGTCTCGCCTTCCACCTTATTAGACAAATTGTGAATAGCAGGCACAAAAGTCTCATTCGTATCTTCCGAATTCAAATTCTTCTCAATTATGGGGCTTGATTGACAATCAAAATTGACATTAATATCAGCATCATTCCTTTCCAAAATAATGTGGTCCACATTGTCGATGACGTCATCCCTTACACCGGCTGTGTTGACCGGTAGAACATCCGGCATATCAACGTCGTTCGCAACTCCGTCAATCTCCTCATCATTAGTCGAATCAATCCCCTGTTCGCCGGATTTAACAGCATAAAATTCGGGGATCCAGTCACCTAGTTCCTCCGTAACCCACACCCGGAACTTACGGTTCTTCCAATTCAAAACAACCTCCTCGGAAATTCTCTTTCCATCACCAACCAAGACACCGATATATTCGAAAGACAAATCAGAGTCCGATTCCGATTTCATTGCTTTATGGACTACTTTACCGAACTTCCCTCCGACTCTATTGATAACATCATTGGATAACAAGTGCAATGGGATACCTTGCACCTTCAGCCAAGCCAACCTCTCAAAACTCAAAGATTGGCCTTCCCAAAGGGTAATCGAATAGAACCTGTCCTTCAAGAGTTTAGCAACCTCAAAAACCTTTGCAGCCAACTCCGATTCTTCAAAGGAAATCAACATGTCAAGTCCTCCAAGATACTGCACCTTTCCAAAACCCGGACAAATATCATTCAAGATCACGTGAATATTTTTCAAAGCTTCAAGATCAATCATTCTCACGGCTAAAGCTCTTCCATGCAACGTGGAAAAAGCATTGACATGACTGTCAATAGTAATGGAGTTCCCTTCAAACAAATCTTTAAACGACCTTTCGCTAGTTCGAAACTTTGTACCCGATTGTTCCACACCACCTTTAACATTCGAATTAACAAAACCTTTTGGAGCCGGCTTATCACTTGCAGTGTTTATCTCTCCATCTTCTAAAACAAACCGAGCAATATTGAACCATAGTTTACTTCCATCAATACAAATACTTCTTAAGTTCTTGAGCAGTTCCTCTTTATCTTTCACATCCAACATCGATACAAAGCCAAAACAGTTACCTCCTCTATCTCTTTTTCTTGCAATATACAAGCCAAAAATCTGCCCAAACACGCGGATTTGGCTCGCTAAATCTGACCCACTACATCCCTCCAGTAGATTAGTGACGAAAATCTTTGTAATACGACCCTGAATGTGCTCCGAAATAGGATTCCGGCGATGGTCCATAAGGTGGGTTGTTATAACACACCTAACAGAGGAGTTCAACTCGCATCCTTTCTCCTTCACGGTATGAAGACGGGGGTGGTGCTATGGCGGTGTGGAGGTAGCGCGTGGGTTAGTACGAACTGGTGAGTGGGCTTGTTGGGGCGCGTGCTGTGGTAGATCGGGTAGAGGGAATGGAGAGGGTTGTTTTGGTGTAGGTGGTGAGGGGTGGTGGTCGGCGGTGGAGCTGCGGATGGCCGGTTTTGGCCGCAATTTCAATTGTTTGTTAGTCTCGGTTTAAAGGATCATTTTATTTGTTTTTTGTACTTCTAACATAACTAGTTTGTTCCTTGTTTATCTCCTTTCCACTTGTGCAGGGACTAAAGATGGACAAAAGCAAAGATGCAGCCTATAAATACCCTCCTCCCCCACTACATAATACTCACTCAAGTCGTCTTCTCCAATACGACTCTCCTTACCTCTCTCTGATACTCACTCACTGTATAGCTAGGCTGATCTATCATCTTGATCAAGCCTAGAGTGTAGTCTGATTGATTGCTCACACCTGGCGACAATCTTAGTCATTCCTTTCTTGTATTGTAATCTGATACTATTTAATTTGAATCAAGGGGTGGTTGGTTGGATTCTATCTTGGTGTTGTTATAATTTCTACATGGTATCGAGCTTTGGCTCGATTGATTAGTGATTTCGTTGTCTAGGGTTTCATCCAAATTTTGGGGGTTCTTGAAATTGGGGTGAGATCTGATCGATTCTTGGTTAATTCAACATTCGTGTTGAGTTAATTGCTGGTTGTGGTGGTTTTACGGTGATTTCTGGTAAATTAGGGTTTGAATTTGAAAACCCTAATTTTTCTGATTTCGGGGTTCCTGTTACTGGCGTTTTCTGGTGATTATTGGGACCTTATTCTTTCACAATATCTCTTAATAAGAGTGTTGTGATTTCTTTCCGTTGGTTCTTCTCATTATAGCTCTGTAAGTATTATCTTCTCTCTTAAAACTTACTTAGTTTTAGTTAAGGGGGTGCAAACGGTGTGATTAACTCCTTGATCTGCCTCCTTGAGAGGTGTGAATACACCTCTGGTTACACCCAGTCCCCTTGGCTGGACTTTGTAGTTTTTGGGTGTGAGTTTTATCTTCTTGCAAAGTTATTTGTCAGTATTTTTACTCTGCTGGTTCTTTTCTGTTTTATCTGATAGTTGCTTATCTAGTTTTTTATTATGGCTCTTGGTACTAATGATGTTGATCTGATTAGTAATATTGACTTGGGTAATCCTTTGCATCTTCATTCTAATGATATTAGTACATCATCTATTGTGTCCATTAAACTTACTGGTACTGAAAATTATAGAGTTTGGTCTACTGCTATGAAATTGGCTATTAATACTAGGAATAAAGCTGGTTTTATTAATGGAAAAATGTGTTAAGGCTACTTATGCTTCTAGTGATGTTCTCTCTAATCAATGGGAGAGATGCAATTCTATTGTGTTGTCATGGATCTTGAATTCTGTGTCTGAAGATTTATATCTTGGTCAAATCTTTTCCAGAAAATCTTTGTTGAGGTGTGGGGTGAACTTAAAGAGACTTATGATAAACTTGATGGTTCTATTATTTTGAGTCTTATGCAAAAAACTAATAATTTTAGACAAGGAGAATTAACTATGTCTCAATATTATCATAAGCTTAACTCATTATGGAGAGAATTTAATATTATGACAAAATTGCCTATGTTTACTTGTGCTGCTAGAGAAGATGTGTTAAAACATAATCAACTTATGAAACTTATGCAATTTCTTATGGGTCTTAATGAAATTTATTAGCTAATCAGAAGCAGTATTATCTCTAGAGAGACTCTTCCTGATGTTAAGGATGCTTTTATTACTATTTCCAGAGATGAGTCTCATAGAGGCATTGCCTCTTCTTCTACTGGTTCTGATTCTAAATCTCAAATTGCTTGATTTGTTTCAAAAACAAATTGGACTAATAATGGAAATAAAAGATTTGAAAATAAGAAGAGTTTTGTTAATGATAATAAGAAGTTTGTTAATACTGGAAATAATAACAATAGTAGGGGTCCTAATCCAAACTTACTTTGTACTAATTGTGGTAAAATTGGTCACTTGTTGATAGATGTTTTGAAATAATTGGATTTCCTCACGGGTATAGTAAAATCTGGTAAAAACAAACTAACTTCAAAACTTCTTATAATGCTAATGCTTCATCTATAGAAAATGGTTCCTCTATGTCTATCACTAATGAACAGATGATGAAATTAATGAGTCTTATCAATGACATGCCTTCTAGCAGTATGCAAGCCAATATGGCAGGTATACCCAGCTTTATGAACAATAATGTTTTCTTTAACATAAATTTTCATAAATTTTATAACAACAATACTGCTTTGTGTAAAGATAGTATTGGGTGGATTATCAGGGGCAAACCAACACATGACTATTAATACTTTTAATATGTTTAGCATTGTTGATATTTACAGATTGAACCTTACTGGGACATCCCAATGGTACTCTTGCCAAAATCAAGCATATTGGTAACTTAAAACTCTCTGATAAAGTTACTTTATATGATGTGTTGGTAGTTCCTGAATATTGTGTTAGTCTATTATTTGTGCATAAAATAATTAAAGACAGTAGAATGTTTGTTGGATTTGATGAATCTAAATGTTACATTCAGGATTTGACTTAAAACAAAATCATGGGGACTGGTAGTGAAAATGGTGGTCTCTATGTGTTTGATACTCCCTCTCCTATTACTTCTAAACATCAAACAATAGGTAATATGTGTGTTACTTGTTATGTTTCTAAATCCTTATGGCATAACAGACTTAGTCATCCATCTGACCAAGCTGTGAACATGCTTCAATCTGATCTTAAGTTCACTAAAGATTCTCATGTGTCTCCTTGTGACATCTGTCACAAAGCCAAACAAACCAGGGAATCCTTTCCTATTAGTGATCATAAGAGTTCCTCTATTGGTGATCTTGTGCATATAGACCTTTGGCGTCCTTACAAGGTCACTAGTAGAGAAGGATTTAGATACTTTATGACCATTGTTGATGATTTTACCAGGTCTGTTTGGATCTATCTTATCCAATATAAAGATGAGGTTTATAACTTATTTGTTAGCTATGTTAATCTGATTCTAAATCAATTTAAGTGTGGTATTAAAACTGTGAGATGAGACAATGGTACTGAATTTGTTAACAATAAAATGAGAAATTTGTTTAGCAGCCTGGGTATTACTCATCAAACTACATGTGCTTATACTCCTCAGCAAAATGGGATTCTTTGAGAGAAAGCCTGAGCACTTATTAAATGTTGCTAGAAGCTTGTTGTTTCAAAGTGGTATTCCTTTAAGTATGTGGCACAATGCATTTTAAGCTGCTGCCTATCTTATTAACAGGTTACCATCTACTGTTCTGAGTGGAAAGTCTCCTTTTGAGCTGGTATATGGTCACAAACCAAAACTTTCTCATCTGAGATGTTTTGGTTGTCACAGTGTTCTCTTCTATTCTTAATAATTCTAATAAATTTGCTTCTAAATCTGAAAAATGTATCCTCATTGGTTTTTCTACAACAAAAAAGGCTTATAAGGTTTGTAGTCTTGAGTCAAAACTGATTTCTTACTCTAGAGATGTTCAATTTTATAGCTGTCTTTCCATTTAAAATGAACACTCAACTACAAGCTGATAAGGCTTCGAAACTACACTCAATGATCTAAATTTCTTCAATGAGAAACACATTGATCTAAATCCCAATGATGAAAGGAGATGTTCTAATAGATCCAATGATGATGGTTGCGCCTATTCATGCCCTAGAAGTTCACATACTCCTAATGATGGTGAGAATCTTGGTATGGCAACATCTATAGATGACAATAATCTCCACTGAGGGAAGTGCCCCACTAATGAAAACACCACTTTGAATCTATCCTACTCGAACACTAGTCATGAGCGACTGTTCTTAGAAGGTCTAGTAGGGACTCTAGAATGCATGCTAAGTTTAATGATTATGTGGTGAGTAGTAATGTAAAGTATGGGCTTGAGAAATATGTATGTTACTCTAATCTAAATCCTGCAAATTATTGTTTCTCAACCACTTTAAACAAATCTGTTGAGCCTTCCTCTTATGAGGAGGCTGCTAAAGATATTAATTGGGTTCAGGCTATGAATAATGAGATAACTGCTTTAAAAAGAAATAACACTTGGACTGAGTGTGAACTTCTTAAAGGAAGGAAAGCTGTCAGTAGTAAGTGGTTATGGAAAATCAAATACAAATCATCAGGTGAAATTGATAAATATAAAACAAGGGTTGTTGCCAGAGGCTTTAGCCAAAGGGAGGGATTTTATTATAGAGAAACTTTCAGTCCTGTTGTTAAAATGTCCATTGTGAGATGTATGATTAATATTGTTGTTTGTCATAATTGGAGTATTTTTCAATTAGATGTTAATGATGCATTTCTATATGGTGATTTAACTGAGGAGGTTTATATGACTCTTCCTCCTGGCTTTGATGATCATAAGTCTAAAATTGTGAAGCTTAATAAATCTCTATATGGCCTTAAACAGGCTCCTAGACAATGGAATGCCAAACTTACTTTAACTCTTAGTGAAAATGGGTTTGTGCTATCTAAATTTGATTACTCTCTATTCACTAAGAGGTCTGGAAATGTGTGTTTAATTATGCTTGTATATGTTGATGACATTATCATCACTGGAAATAATGTTAGTGAAATTGAGAAGTTTAAAGTGTTCTTAAAAACCAAATTTCAAATCAAAGATCTAGGAAAGATGAAATACTTTCTTGGAATTAAAGTTTTAGAAAATGATAATGGTGTGTGTCTCAGTCAAAGGAAGTACTGTCTTGAGCTTTTGCATGAATATGGCTTGCTTGCTGCTAAACATGTTGATTCTCCTTTGCCTGAGAACACCACTCTAAATCATATTGAATCTGATAATGATAAAGCTTTATCTAATATAGGTAATTATCAGAAGCTTGTTGGGAAATTAATCTATGTAACTAATATAAGACCTGACATTGCCTACATTCCTTTGTTTAAGCCAATTTATGCATGCTCCCTTACAATCTCACTTGAATGCTGCCCTTAGAGTTTTGAGATACTTAAAAGGATCTCACGGTAATGGCATTGATTAATGCAAATGGGAATCTTATGCTGATTCTGATTGGCCTAGATGTCCTGTCACTAGAAAATTTGTTTCTGGGTATTGTGTGTTTTTTGGTGACTCTTTGGTGACTTGGAAAAGTAAAAAACAATCCACCTTGTCTAGGTCATCCTCTGAAGCTGAGTATAGATGCATGGCTTCTGCTACTTGTGAAATTATTTGGCTTGCTAATGTGCTTTGTGACATGGGTGTTAAAACACATTACTGTGGTTTTGCATTGTGATAATAGTTCTGCTCTGCATATTGCTGGTAATCCAGTTTTTCATGAGAAAACTAAGCACTTTGAAATTGATGTTCACGAAGAAGATTCACACTTCTTAGCAAATTGCTGATATCCTGACTAAAGCCTTGGATTTTAAGCAACACAAGTGGTTTTGTGATAAGCTTGGTATGATGGACATGTTTAAGGTTGAAGGTTTGAGGGAGGGTGTTGAATAACCTGTCAAACCTTCTCTCTATATATACAGGGACTAGTTTTGTCATTCACAGAACTAATCTAACTCTAACATAACTAGTTTGTTCCTTGTTTGTCTCCTTTCCACTTGTGCAGGGACTAAAGATGGACAAGAGCAAAGATGCAGCCTATAAATACCCTCCTCCTCCACTGCATAATACTCACTCAAGTCGTCTTCTCTAATACGACTCTCCTTACCTCTCTCTGATATTCACTCACTGTATAGCTAGGTTGATCTATCATCTTGATCAAGCCTAGAGTGTAGTCTGATTGATTGCTCACACCTGGTGACAATCTTAGTCATTCCTTTCTTGTATTGTAATCTGATACTATCTATTTTGAATCAAGGGGTGGTTGGTTGGATTCTATCTTGGTGTTGTTATAATTTCTGCACCTTCATATTATATCTACAATTTGTTTGAAAACTTTCTCTTAGGTAGATTCCAAACCTTGAAACAATTGTATCATATTCTTTCTAAATATCGTAAACAACAACACTGCAAGATTTTTAAACTGATTAGTTGTATATAAAAAAATTCAAAAGTTATGAAATTACGATGTAATATCCCATGCTAACCCACGTTTTTTTAGTACTCCGAAAATTACTGATATATTAATTTATCAAAATAACTAAAAGATGGTTAAAATATTAGTAAAAATTTATCATATTTCATATGCATAATGATTCGAGCAAGTGTTTTCTTCTAACTAATTTTTTTAGTGAATTTTTATATCATAGTATTCCAAATTAAAATTAAAATATATCATAATCTACCTATATTAAAAAGATTAATTTAATGAATGTAGAAAAAAAAGAAAGAAAAGTGAATCAGCATGTTATAACAATATAAGTATAAATAGATATATATGGAAATAAAATATAACCAATTACCAAATAAATATTTGTCAAATTTAAAATATATTTAAGGTTATTTAATGTAAATCCAAATAAATGAGACCGGTTCGAGAGTAAAATAAGGTTCGGATAGGTTTGAAATAGGTCAGAGATTGCTTTGAACTGCTACGAAAGTTATTGTTTTAGTGTATATATATATATATATATATATATATATATATATATATATATATATATATATATATATATATATATATATATATATATATAATATATTATTAAGAGAATAAGGGGGTCTCAAAATTCAAATTTTTAACTAGAGCAAATTTACTATATTACTATTTTATCTTACCATTTATATACTTATATTATTTCTATATTTATTATACCTAATTATTTTCATCTTTAAAAATTAACACCAACATATAATAAATAAATTTTTATATATCCATGTGTTAGACAACCTAGAGTCGGTGAAGTCAACCACCAATCGCAGTCACCCCTTGTCGTTTGTACTAATTGATATTTATAATTTTTTTTTTGAGTTTGATTTATACTATAGTTTAATTTTTGTTGTTTGAAAACTCATCAATCATCGCGTATTGTGTGGGTATGTTTCTAGTGTGTGTGTGTGTGTGTGTGTATATATATATATATATATATATATATATATATATATATATATATATATATATATATACATACATATATATATATATATATATATATATATATATATATATACACACACACACACTAGATTATATCCCGTGCGATGCACGGTTTGAAACGAATTTTAATTAATAATTCAACGAGAATTCAATAAAAAAAACAAAATATGATATTTTGTTAAAAGTTAACTTTCAAAAAAAAAGTTAAAAACATATAAATCTACATATTATATCAAAAGGTTTATCATATGGAAAACTCTACATAAAAATCAACATATATTTAATGGTGTTGAATGCTTTTCATCATTAAAATGGTAGTTCAAGTGGAAAACTCCTTATCTTTGGATTTAAATGTCAAGAGTTCAAATCTCATTATTTGCATTTTTTTATCTAGATTGTTATATTATGTGGCAAAAGTGTAGTTGGAAATGCTTAATTGAGTGTCAGATAATCAAAATGTTGAGGTGTCAACCAAAGAGGATAGCCACAAGAAATTTGGGCTATCCTTTTTTATATTATATGTAGATGTAGATAGATTGTTTTGTATATATAATGATATGAACGGAAAATTAAAAAATGAAATAATAAAAAGTAAAGTTTGTGAGGCCCGCCACTAAAAAAGAAATGGAATCAAAATAATTTAAAAAAATGTATGGGGTCAATTGCTTTTCCCGTTCCGTTTATAATATGAAAGCTGAAACTTCTTCCCATTTAAAAAAAAAAAGAAACAAACAGTAAAAATTATTTGGGTCAAAATCACGGATTGCTAACAAAGCATGTAATCATTATATACAAAGTATTATATACAAAGCATGTAATCATTATATCAAATTATTTGGTTGTTCTTTCAATGAACCCTTTGCTTTTTATCTTCTGTCAAAAAGACATATTTGTCTGTCTTTTGGTCTAAAAGGACAAAAATAAAAGACCTTCATATCCAAATAGTCTTCGCAGAGTAAAATGACTAGCAACTCAAGAAAACCATTTACGAGTTAATTACTCTAAGGGATGGCATGACAAAACGGATTAATGGATGAGGTTTTTCCTATTTGGATTATCCGGGGAGGACGAGTCTTTTTAACTCAAATGTGCATGGCCTAATCAGGTTATCCTGTGGCGGTTTTCGAACCCTTCCCTAGCCACCCGAAGATGTTACATAGTAACATTCGAACAAGAGACCTTCTGTAAACATATTAGGACGATTCCATCCCATTTAAAATAGAAGGCTAATTCTGTTCCATTTAAATTCTCGTAGGAACACTAGCCTTCTTCTTTCTGAGTCTAGGATCTCTATTTCACACACAACTCACAAACAATACGGAAATTTTCAAAACCCAAAATAGGTTTTATTTACAATCTGTACTTTCGTAATTTTCTTTTACTTTTCAAGGTAAGTCTCCTTTACAACACGAAATTTCATACCTATTTTTTTTGGATAAACGTTTTCTTCAAACAAAGAAACTTTTTCAAAATGCTTTCTAAAAGGATATTTCTTCTCGTATAACTTTCATAAAAACAATTTATCACGTCTAGGACAAACCTATTTTTCATTATTAATACAAAGTAAAAACCCGTTTTTATTGCATCTCATGTCTTTTGAATGCTAAAGAGGACACATAACTAATATGTGTTTTCGGGTACATTCATTTAAGCAACAATGAATTAGGAGCACTCGGGTTATCTCACATAATAGTATGCTTTTTCACTTCTAGCCTATTTTTCTTTTCTTTTTAGGAGTCGAGATAACCGCAACTCCAAATGGTTTACATATAGGCACACACTAGGCACAAATATTTCCAAAAGGAAAATTTTGAGCTGCCTGAATCACCAGTACCACGGATCCCGGTGCATTACTGGGACGGTTCGCTCAAGGGAAGGATCCGTGAGATCCGTGAGACAGAAGCTGAAATTCTCTTCTATATTTCTCACTTTGGCTAAAAACCTCTATATTTTCATTATTTTTTTTACTAATGAGTATGTTACTTAATGCTTGTGTTCTCATGATCACATGCCTTAAATTCATTTCTAATCATTAGATTTTAGTCCACATTTTGGGTCAAGCATTCATTACAATGCATTATTTTTTCTATAAATAGGATTCCCAAAATGCTTGCATCTTCATCACTCTCAACCTCACAAACAACCTTCATCATGTCATCCAAAAGATCTTCCAACATAGATGAATCACCTAGTGCAAACAATCATTTTCAAGAAATCCAAAATTTTTTCCTACCACCTTCCATAGTACCACCTTCCATAGTACCACCACCCAAATCTAGAAAAACCGCACGGATTAGCATCCGGCCTTGTTGTTTAGCCAAATCATTATCAAATAGTTCATCACCAACTACTCATTCACCACAAAATGCTTCCATAGTAGCACCTCCCTCATCTCCAAAAAGCACACCAACATCATCACCCATCAAGTCTCCACCTAAAGTCACTCTATTGGAACTCCTTAAGACTCTAACAAGATCCCAACAAACCAACCCAAAAGAACTAGTCTTTTTAACACCTCCCACATCTCCAAACACAATTTTTAAAAAACCTTGAAACCTCAGCACCTTTATCTCCCATTGCCTTACAAGAACATCTAGGTTCTTTTCCACCACCACTTCCAAACATTCCGGACTTTGATCCTTATTTTTCAACTTTTCCACCACAACTTCCGCATCTCACAAATCAAACTAACCCGGAAAACTTCCGCACACATTACCCACATTATTTACATTGTGAACATTGCCAATCCACTAGGGATCTTGCAATAGAAATTAGGGAAGAGATGTGACTCATACTTAACCGCATCCTTGATCGGATCAACATCATCATTAATTAAAACTTCCATCCATAACCTTATGCAAGCATGGAAGGAATCATTTTACTATTTTCTCTAGTATTTTCTTTTGAGTCATCTTTAGAACAAGTCTTGTTCTTAGTTTTACATGCTTGTATGTGGCATAAATACCACTACATTTTGTTATTTTATTACAAGGCTTTGTTTACATACCTTGGATCCCAATCTTGTTTCTCGTCAATCACAAGATTATTTATGCATGTTACTACCAACCTTTTCTTTGTAGGTTTTTATATTTTCTCACTTGACGCCCCGTTTTAGGGGGAGCTACCGTCAAGGGGGAGTTAGAGATACGTGGATTATTTTTCCACACTTTATTTCTTCATTAGGGTCAACAAAAAGGGGGAGAAGAAGTAAAACTTATGCTTTCAAAACATACATCTAATTTTAAGTTTTACTCATCATAACATTATGTTTTGTCATCAACAAAAATGGGGAGATTGTTAATACAAATAAACCGTAAAAACGTTTATTAATATTTAGCGATCTCTTTGTGTTTTGTTGATAACAAATATAATGTTATCATAACTAAGATTATAAGGATACATGTTTGTAAAGCATCTACATATAGTCATTTAATACAAATTGTTGTAATAATTCATTTGTTGTAATAGTTTATTAGGATGGGTAAAAACCAACCATGACCCATACCCATGGAGCATATCCATAACCCATGGAGTTAAACCATACCCTTTGTCTAGATGCATTGCATCTATTAGATACATTGTATCTATTTAGATACCCATGGTTCATAATCTAGGACCCATGACCCATAACTTAAAAACCCATGGGCAAGCAGGGCGTCTCACGGATCCACTGGAGTTACACTAGACGGATCCCTCAAGCAAGGGATCCGTGGGATCCGTGCAACAGTGGCAAGAATTTTCCTATAAATAGAGAGCCATTTCTTCATTTTTACTCACCCTCTTCTTACAAACCCTCTCAAATATTCTTACACTCTTCTGACAAAAGATCACTTGATCTAGAGAGTAGTTCTTCTTTCTTTTATTGTGATTCTCATATAGGTCATTCTCTAAGGCGAGATCACGAGCATTCTACAAGTCATCCAAGCAAGGGGTCCTTGATTTATTTGTTCCTCAACAAAATTTCTGTAGCAAAGATCTTGTATTTCATATTTCATATATTTGTTGTGTTATAGTAGTGTTGGTTTGGTCCTTCGTGTTACAGACTCGGTATTTAGCTTTGTGCTGGAAAAAGTGTAAGCGACATTGTGAAGGCTTCTCCGCCAAGTTGAAGGAGTTTGTTGACATAGTGCTTGAACTCTCGAGTAGGTGACTCGAGGAGTGGAGTAGGGCAAGGAATGTGTCCTTGTAGCCGAACCACTATAAATTGGTTGTGTCATTTCTATCCTTTACTTTACTTGCTTTCATTACTTGCATTACTCTTAAATCTATACTCTTTCTTCATCTATATGATTTCACATAACATCGAATCTAAAGTTTTTGAAACTAACTTAAAATCGGCAAAACTATTCAACCCCCCCCCCTCCTTCTAGTTTTCCACAATTACATAGAGCCTACATTCTTCAAATGGTTAACATATGGGTTTCACGGGAAGCTTAATGTTTAAATGTTTAACCATTTATATGCTACATCGAGGTGAAGGTTTTTACTACTACTTGTTGGTATTTTACTATTGGTTCAAATTTTTATTGCCTTAATTTCATTTTTAGTGCGGAAAACTTCATGGAGGGTATCTTGAGGCATTATAAAGATGGATTAGTCGTATGATATTGGTTCGTGGTTTTCAAGATCAAAGTTGCTTCTACTTAGCTTCTCCTAGTGGATAATGGCAAAAAGGGGAAGAAGAGTCTACTTGAAGATTTGTGACTTAAAGATCCTTGATGGTATAGCATGGCTTAAGGGGAAGTTTCATTCTATATGTGGTTTTGTAATTATCAACTAGGGGAAGATTGTTGGGAATTTTATAAGTTGATAAATACAAAAGTAAATGAACAACAATGAAAGACGAATGAAGTTTGAAGGACCTCAAGTGACAAAGGAGAAGTCTTCAATTAAAAGAATATTACATGATATTTTATATGCGTAGGAAGATTTCTTTGTATTATTTGGTCTTATCCCTTTGTAACCCTAGTATCTCTAGTTTATAAAGAGATAGGGGAATTAGTTTATTTATGCATACAAGATGTAAAACAGGGAAATATGTGTGTGTGTAAACATAGGCGTAGTCATTTGTAAAGCGCCTAGTGTTTGTGTTGGTTAGCCCCAAGGCAATCAAGGTCTCCTTGATCCTGTTAGGGAAGTTTCATTCTATATGTGGTTTTGTAATTATCAACTAGGGGAAGATTGTTGGGAATTTTATAAGTTGATAAATACAAAAGTAAATGAACAACAATGAAAGACGAATGAAGTTTGAAGGACCTCAAGTGACAAAGGAGAAGTCTTCAATTAAAAGAATATTACATGATATTTTATATGCGTAGGAAGATTTCTTTGTATTATTTGGTCTTATCCCTTTGTAACCCTAGTATCTCTAGTTTATAAAGAGATACAGGGAATTAGTTTATTTGTACGTACAAGATGTAAAACCAGGAAATATGTGTGTGTGTGTAAACATAGGCGTAGGTCATTTGTAAACGCCTAGTGTTTGTGTTGGTTAGCCCCAAGGCAATCAAGGTCTCCTTGATCCCTGTTAAGGGGAAGTTTCATTCTATATGTGGTTTTGTAATTATCAACTAGGGGAAGATTGTTGGGAATTTTATAAGTTGATAAATACAAAAGTAAATGAACAACAATGAAAGACGAATGAAGTTTGAAGGACCTCAAGTGACAAAGGAGAAGTCTTCAATTAAAAGAATATTACATGATATTTTATATGCGTAGGAAGATTTCTTTGTATTATTTGGTCTTATCCCTTTGTAACCCTAGTATCTCTAGTTTATAAAGAGATACAGGGAATTAGTTTATTTGTACGTACAAGATGTAAAACCAGGAAATATCTGTGTGTGTGTAAACATAGGCGTAGGTCATTTGTAGCGCCTAGTGTTTGTGTTGGTTAGCCCCAAGGCAATCAAGGTCTCCTTGATCCTGTTAAGGGAAGTTTCATTCTATATGTGGTTTTGTAATTATCAACTAGGGGAAGATTGTTGGGAATTTTATAAGTTGATAAATACAAAAGTAAATGAACAACAATGAAAGGCAATGAAGTTTGAAGGACCTCAAGTGACAAAGGAGAAGTCTTCAATTAAAAGAATATTACATGATATTTTATATGCGTAGGAAGATTTCTTTGTATTATTTGGTCTTATCCCTTTGTAACCCTAGTATCTCTAGTTTATAAAGAGATACAGGGAATTAGTTTATTTGTACGTACAAGATGTAAAACCAGGAAATATGTGTGTGTGTGTAAACATAGGCGTAGGTCATTTGTAAACGCCTAGTGTTTGTGTTGGTTAGCCCCAAGGCAATCAAGGTCTCCTTGATCCCTGTTATAGGTTAGATAACCGTACTACCATTAATCAGGTAGTATTGTGGCTGTGGTGATTGTTTGTAATAGAGTAGAGATGATGACGAATAAACCTTGTTCAATAACATTTATGTTTTGATGTATTCTGTTGCGTGTTATTGTGATCCTAGATAAGGTCTAAACAACCTCGAGCATCGATTCTAACAGCATGCATAGTTTGTTGGTAGTTACCCTTGTTTCGTTAGTTTTGAATGGCAGTAGTATCTAATTGCTTAGGAGAATTGACCAACTGACCCTAAGTAGGTAGACTGAGTGGGAAGGGTAAGAATTGACCAAATGGCGACCCTTCTTAGCTTGTGCTTGAATTGACCAAATGATCACCTGCCGTTTGGATGAACTTAAGAAGTTAGGGATAAGTATCTAAGATGCTAACGCCCGGGCACTCATTGTTGTGAATCTTGCATGTAGATGTGCTTAATGACTTGGCTTAGAGGACTAAAACAAGCGGACTTTCAAGGCTAGTAGCTTGATCTCCGTGGAAACCTTCTTGATAGGTTAGGACGAGCCGACAAAATCTTTGTCCTAGCGACCTAAACCCCCACTTGAATCAATTGGAAGTAGTTAAGCGTGAACATAGCATGATAGGATGAATAGATAGGTTAGCACACTTTACCCTTATTGATCACAACTCTACCTTTTATTTGCTTTCTTTTATTTCTTGCTTTATTATTTATTAATCATTTCAAACCTAAAATCAATTAAAACCAGTGACACCTAGACTTAATTAGAATCCGCTCACACAGCTCTTGGGACGACCTCGGTTTTACCGATTACTACACTACACATGACCGGGTACACTGCCCGTTAGTGCATAGGGTGGACCATAGGTAAACGAGACACTTATAAATATTAAAACCTAGTTAGTAAAATCTGCATCAAGTTTTTGGCGCCGCTGTCGGGGAGTTATAATAGGATTTTTATTTAAGTCTTTATTTTTATTTATTATTGTTTCTCACTATTGATTTTCAATTTAAGATATTATGTCTCTCACCATTAATGAGTATCTCACCACCTCTAAAGTAAAACAGGGGATCACTGTTCCAGCTCTCGAAGAAAATGTTATATTCGAATTCTGGGGACTATGTCTGGAAGAACTAAACAAATGTAGCTTTTATGGAAACAAGGATGAAGAAGCACACGAGCACATCTCGAAGGTCTGTGAAATCGCTGATTTGTTCCATGCACCAGGTGTCTTTAGAGACCATATTATGAAGAGAGCATTCCCATTCACTCTCAAGGGAAGAGCTAGAGATTGACTGAAGAAACTACCTTCTGGATCTATTACAACATGGAATGCATTCAAGAAGGCCTTTCTTAAGGAATATCGAACCCCTGCTATGATCCTTTAGCAAGTTGATGAAATCAGAAGATTCTGTCAAAACAATGATGAACCGTTATTTACAACTTGGTAGAGATTCAATGAAGCCATCCTCAAATGCCCCGAGCATAAAATCAACAAGCACGAGCAACTGCAAATATTCTACAATGGGCTGAATATCAAGACTCGACAAATGTTAGACTCCAAGGAACCTATTCCTTTGATGTCTGCTGATAAAGGATGGACTAGGGTTGAAGAAGTTGCCCTTCATTCTTCATCCTAGAATGAAGATTGGGAGGAATGCCCGTTGGAACTACAATCAGTAATTAAGAACTTGGAAGAATTCGAGTCCGACAAGCACTCCCTTACTGAAGATGTGAAGATGGTTAAACATAAGTTCGATAGCCCAGTTGAAGGAAGAGTGACAGACCTCGAAAAAGTAATAAAAAAGCTTGTGAGAGAATCTAGCAGAAAGCAAGAGGAAAGCGAGAAGGCGGTATGGAACATCAAGAAATGTTGGGATTTGGAAAATCCATATGGAAGAGTCAGTCACCCCAACTATAGTCTAGCACATGTTAGCTCGTAGACATTACGTTATTTATTAGTTTATTAGTTAGATTAGTTAGTTAGTTAGTTTAGAGCAACACCGTGGAGGGACGGACGGGTCTTTACTTGCATGCACGATCCATGTCGAAGGAGGACTTTTCTTTGTAACTATAAATACCTCTTCCCACTTGGGAAGAGGTGGTGATTTCTCTTAATCTAACCTTCTTTTTATTTTTACTTTTCTCGTAGAAACACCCTCTCATCTCTTTATCTCTCTACAATGGCTAATATGTTCTTTCATCATCCAAGACCACCTGAATCATCAAACAACACAAAATTATGATCCTAACAATTGGTACCAGAGCCAAGATTGTGTTGTTCTTGATGATTCGTACGGTTTTTGAATGCGTTCTTTTATGTGGTTTGATGCGGTTCTATGATGTTTGGATGCGGTTTGATTCTTATGGGTTGTGATATGATAACATCAAATAATTCTGAATATTAAGTGTCAATTTCCCCCGATAATGCTCGTATTTTATATAATTTATATGGATTTACGCTTGTTTTCATCTATATTTCACTTTCAAATAAATTACGAGCATTGGAGCTAATGAGACGCGGATTTGGAGAGTTTTTTGAAGATATATGATAGTATGCTCATTTTGAAGATGTTACGGCGTAACTCCCCTTTCACATTACGCCGTAACAGAAGCATGGCTCAGAAAACCAACTCAACTGAAGTTTACGACGTAACTAATTAGGTTAAATGAGGTTCGCGCCCACTTGCTAGCTATGTAACTCTTGTCACAACTACGCGTAACCACGATTTATTGAAGATATGGCGTAACTCATTCACGATGTTACGCCGTAACCGCTTTCGAGCAAATTACGAAGAAATGGATGTTCTGAAATAACTCTCAACTTAAGTTACGCGTAACGGTCGACCTATAAATACCATCCAAATTCCAGCATTTCTATTCATTCACTTCAGACACCAATTCAAAGAACGTGGGTAGAAGGTTGAAGGCAGATCTTAGGGAGCATACGGAGCCATCTCAAAAGGAGAAATCACTCCCATCACTGATAAGCATTAGCGTTTTATCATTTCTTTACTTTCAATTCATGTATTTCGATATGTTAAACATTGAATCGATTATTTTAGTTAATATGAGCGGCTAAGCACCTCTCGGTGCTAGCCTAATTATGATTCCTTGATTGCTTTGTTTATGTTTACATTGCTTCCGTTTAATTGTTTCTTGTTTATGCATGCATAGTTTGTTGGTAGCTACCCTTGTTTGGTAGTTTTGAATGGCGGTAGTGGCTAGTTACTTAGGAGATATGACCAACTGACCTTAAGTAGGTAGACTGAGTGGGAAGGGTAAGATTTTACCAATGGCGACCCTTCTTCGGTTGTGCTATTTGACCAACTAATCACCTACCGTTTGGATGAACTTAAGAAGTTAGGGATGAGTGTCTAAGATGCTAGCGCCCGGGCACTCGTTATTATGAATCTTGCATGTAGCGGAACTTAATGACTTGGCTTAGGGGACTAAAAGCAACTGGACTTTCAAAGGGTCACCCGAGATCTCGGTGGAAACCTTCGATAGGTTAGGACGAACTGACCAAATCTTTGTCCTAGTGATTTTACCCCTACTTGAAGCAATTGGATGTAATTAAAACGTTTATATATAAAAAAAAAGGGATATAAGTTTTTTTGATATAAAACTTACGGTTATGTTTTTTTCTTTTCACTCTCCTCTTTTGCAGATCCTGTTCTGGGTTGGGGGCTCCGATTAGGTTTTTTTCCTAATCCTAATTAAGCGCCGGTTTATTGGTGGTTCCGGTGAAGTTTGTCTTCTCCGGTGATATGGGTGTGCGTCTTGCATTTCCCCCTCTTCTGGTTCTTTTTCTGGGTTGAGAGCTCCGATTAGGGTTCTTCCCTAATTCTAATTTGAGCACCGGTGATGGTGGTTCCGGTGAAATTCGTCTTCGCCGGTGATATTTGAGGCCAATTGGATTCGAAAAACCTAATCGAGGGTTTTTTCGTGTGAATCTCTCCTCAGGTAAGTCCTCGTGACTTCTAAATCGATCTACGGTGGAGGTAAAACCACTTAGGTGTGGCCACCCTCATATCGATGAATTGATTAGCCCCTTGTCGATCTTCGGTGATGGTGGTTAATCCGGTCAAATTCCGGTGACACTTGTTGTCATTTCTCCATTTGGTTTCAACCGGCAAATGATGATTAACTTTAGTTTAAACAATGCTCTGATGCCAATTGATGGGTTATACATAGGTATAAATTCACGATCGTTGAAATCAAACACAAATAATATATTTGCTATATGAGAAATCTGTTAGAATTGATATTGTGGTTGATTACATATGTTTCCTATTTATACTATTCCAACCGGTGTCAAGAACCATTGTGATGGTTGGTGGTGATGGTTGGTAATCGGTAGTGGTTACACCATAACTGAAAAGACATACCTTTTCAGGTTTAAGACAATTACTAACTGGTCCTTATTATGTATGCGTAATTGGTCCTTTGACCTTGTTTAACTATAGAATCTATGAGGCAATGATCGGGATTACCCCAACAAATATTACAGTAAACTATCATTAAACCAGACCATAATCTTTAACATGAATTCGGTCAACTTCGACTTTCCATGTTTCTGCACCAAACCATAGATCTATATATGAGCCAGCTTCTAAGTTTTGCATACCATCTTTTTCTTTTGGGATAACTACGACAGAATCAAAATTAATCAGGGTGTCAATGCAACCCCAACCTGAATTGCCCTTTAGTATGTTTGTAAACAAGTACTTTCACACCATAAATCCAGCTGGAACCTGTGAGACACGCATCAATAGTTTTCACCTATTAAGCCCATGTAACGAAACTTATATATTGCCACTATATAATACTACATACACTAATATTGCTGAGTCCACGTGTTTTTGTAAGCTTTTCGATATAAATCAAATTCACTTCCTTGCAAAGGCCATCAACATCAATTGCATACTCGTTATCATTTTCCTCACGGATCAACTGTTGCAATTGTAGTCTCATCCTTTCCGGTGCTCCCTTCAATCCACAGAATCCATCAAGAACAAGAAGTTCAGTTGACTCTATTGGGTTAATCACCATCGACCCAACAGTTAACCCGTCACAACCCAAATGACCCGGTCAACAAAAGTCAACCATATGAAAAGTCAAAGAAGCATTTACAGAAACGGTTACATAGTAGTTACCAATAACTGCTCCATATGCAAGAACCGACACAATGGTTCTATGTACACTTTCATTACATTATAAATACACGATACATTTGTTTGTAAAAACTAGATGACATATTTGATTAATACAAGAACATATTTACTGTTTATTAATCCTTGCACATATTTTACTCGGTACAATTGTGATTGAAACGTTAAGACCATAGATCCCGTTAAAAAGGCCAACAATTGGTATCAGAGCGGTTTGGTATATCAACCAACAATCATCAATTACCCATTACTCGTAAAAGTTCCAGAATAAAAAAAAATCAAAACCAGTTTCGATAAAATATAATTTTTCTGCAAATCGATAAGAACACAAAATCCACAACGTCACTTTTTGTGTTTCACACGTTTGTCGCAATAGGGGTATAATCACTTTGTGATTACTCACAACCCGGCAACAAAACAAATTCGCAAAAATTTACCAAAACCAGTTTCGATTACCCAATCAAAAAAGGATCGAAAGCGATTTCAAATCGTTTAAACTTTTGATTAGGAATAAAAACTATCTGGCGTCATCAATTAGGGCACAAATCGAGATTGAATTAGAACAAACACACCTGTTCTTAAACAGAATCAAGCCCAGAAGGATCAATTGAAAACCCCAATTGATTCATTAGCAAACTCCAATCGTAAAATACTCACGGATCAGAAAACCCCCAAAAATAAGCCGAAACCCTAGGTTTCAAGTTGGAGGGATAGCAGTGCTCATAAAGAACACCATACCAGAGAAAGTAGAAGGGACGGTCATAAAAACAGCCATCAAAAGAGGCAGAATCAACCGTCGTTTTATTGGAGAAGAAAGAAGATCATACGTTATCTTCTAAAGAGAAAGAGTGAGACTGAAATACTGTCTCATAAAGAAAGAAAAATAAGTACGCGTGGTTTTATCTAAAAAAAAAATGAACGGAGATAAAAAGGGTTAATAAGGGGCAAAATACAGTCAAAGGGCCACACACATGATTTATTTACTAGGCATCGGGTTAAACCATCAACCCCTCCAGGTTTCAAAAGATTTCAAAACCACCTTTCATTTTTTACTTTATATATTTTGATATATATTGTTTTTAGATTGATAAGTTATTTTAAAACATTATTTAAATCTTATCATATTTTGTATAGTATATCTAACCTAGTTTTTACACTACTTAGAATACTGATTAGGAATAATTTGTAAGGAGTAATTAACCTTAGGTTATTCATTTTAAATTTTATAATCTTCAAGGATAGTTTAAAAAGTTGTTAAAACTATACCTAGAAACGTTTTACACCCATTTGAGGAAGATAAAACATTAAGATCTCATTTTTGAAATAAGAATATTTTTTAAACACTTTGTGTTAAAATTCTTGTTGGAGATTTATTGTCATTATCATTTTAAGATATGACGAAAGGAAAGGAACCTAGTACTAACATTACAAATAGTACACCCCAATTTCAATGCCCAATCCTAAAGCCCGCGAATTACTCATTATGGGCAATTCGAATGCAAATCATTCTCGAAGTGAATGGTTTATGGGAAACAATTGAGCCGACTGACACGACTCAACCCGATAAGAAAAAGGATAAAACGCTATTGCTTTCCTTTATCAAGCCTTGCCCGAAGAACAATTACTTCAAATAACAAAGCACAAAACCGCAAAAGACATTTGGAATGCTTTGAAAACTAGACACGTTGGCGAAGACAGAGGCAATAGGAAGACTTAAGACCTACGAAGAAAGGATTAAGTTCAAGAAAGGAAAACAAGTGGACAGTCAAGAAAAACTGATGTTCACATGACATGACAATAGAGGGAAAAATTTCAGAGGACGTGGACGTGGAAGATATAAAGGATGGAAAAACCACGATAAAAATAACCACGAGAAGAAGGATGGAGAAAACACTCACAATCACTTCAACAAACAGAACATTGATTTTAGCAAAGTTAAATGTTACAAGTGCAATAAGACTGGTCATTATGCATCTAAGTGTTATTCAAAACCAAACACTAGTATGCAATCTAATCTTGTCGAGGAGGACTTAGAACCTACCTTATTAATGGAAATATTAGAAGACCCACATGTAACAAGGCTAGAAGATCAAAAGGTCTCGCTACATGAAGAAGATGTAGGATATAAAGAGACAAGTGTTGATAGTCAATGGTACTTAGACAATGGAGCTAGTAACCATATGACTGGGATAAGAGAACACTTTAAAGAACTAGATGAGAACGTTAGTGGAAAAGTAAGATTCGGAGATGGATCTCATGTAGAGATTAAAGGAAAAGGTTCAATCCTATTAGAATGTGAAGACGAGAAACAAAGAATCATATCTCAAGTCTATTACATTCCTAGCTTGAAAAACAATTTATTGAGCCTTGGACAATTTACCGAAATAGGTTGTGAAGTTGTAATGGACGAAGATGAACTACGACTTTATGACATGGACAACAAAATCTTCTTGAAAGTCACAAGACAAAGAACCCGTCTATACAAAGCAAGTCTGAAGATAGGCACACCTGTTTGCTTATTAGCAAACTTAAGTGACAACACTTGGTTATGGCACGCAAGATTAGGACATCTCAAATTTGAATCATTAAGATCTATGACTCAAAGAGAGTTAGTTCATGGAATACCTGCCATTAAACATACAACACAAATTTGTGATGTTTGTTTAGTTGGTAAACACAGCAGAGCACCATTTCCCAAGAAAGCAAAAACTAGATCAACATCACCATTAGATTTAGTTTATGAAGATTTATGTGGACCAATAACACCACCAACACCATCTGGGAAGAAATATATATTCTTGTTAGTAGATGACTACTCAAGATATATGTGGGCGTATTTCCTAAATACGAAAGATCAAGCTTTTGATACTTTCAAGGAATACAAAGAAACAATAGAGAAGGAGCTAGGGATAACATTGAAAATGTTAAGAACTAATCGTGGAGGAGAATTCACATCTTACGAATTCACTCAATACTGCAAAGAGAACGGCATAGCACGACAACTAACCGCACCTTACTCACCACAACAAAATGGAGTTGTTGAACGAAGAAATAGAACAATCATGTCTACTACGAGATGCATGATGAAAGCAACTAACATGCCACAAAACTTTTGGTGAAGTCATTAGACACGCTATATACATTCTAAGCGGCGTTCCTACAAGAGCCTTAGAAGACATCACTCCATATGAAGCAATTAAGAAGAAAAAGCCAAACTTAGAAACTTTAAGAGTTTTTGGTTGCATAGCATATGCAAAGGTACCATCACAACATCTGACAAAGTTAGATGATAGAAGTAACAAAATGGTATACTTAGGAAGCGAACAAGGATCAAAAGCTTATAGATTGTTTGATCCAACAACACAAAGAATATGTGTTAGAAGAGATGTGAAGTTTAAGGAGGATGAAGCATGGAATTTGGAAGGATTATCTAGATGAACACACCAATGATGAACCCGAATGGTTTGACTTCAAAGTCGAAAACCTTGAAGCCACAAATGAACATCGGAAAACAAAACCATCGGATGAAGAAGACAATGATATCCCTGCAAATGATGATCATGAATATGAAACATCAACAACAGACTCACCCTCACAATCACAAACACTTCGCACACCATCTACAATTTCATCAAGAATAAATACTCAAATTTCACCAACTACCTCAAGACATTCAACCAATCAAAGTACTTGCATAACTACAACCCGGAATTTACATCCAAACTTCGATCATACGCCACTACAAGGTTTTAGAATGTTGAATGATTTATATGAAAACACTGAGGAAGTTTTGCCCGAGCATTTATTACTAGCTGAAGATGAACCAAAGAATTACAAGGAAGCATCGAACGATCAAAAATGGATCGAAGCAATGAAGGTCAAATTAGATTCCATCAATAGAAACAATACATGGGAACTAACCACTCTACCAAAAGAACAAAAAGCCATTGGATTAAAGTGGGTATTCAAGACCAAGAAAGATGCTAATGAAAATATAGTCAAGCATAAAGCTAGACTAGTAGCAAAAGGCTACATACAAGAGCATGGCATAGACTTTGAAGAAGTCTTTGCACCTGTAGCAAGAATGGAAACAGTCCGATTACTATTAGCCATAACTGCTAATAACAAATGGGAAGTACATCACTTAGACGTCAAAAGACTCAATACTTCTAGTAGGAGTCTACGTGGATGACTTAATCATCACTGGCAAACCAAAGAAAGAAATAGACAAGTTCAAAGCTCAAATGGAAGAGAAATTCGAGATGAGTGACCTAGGATTACTATCCTACTACTTAGGAATTGAAGTCACACAAACTGGAGGTGACATATCAATAAAGCAATCCACCTACGCAAGCAAGATCCTAAAAGAAGTTGGAATGCTAGATTGCAACGAAACTTTAATACCTATGGATCCAGGAACAAGACTAACAAAGAACACTGATGAAACAACGGTCAACTCAACTGAATATAGAAGCTTGATTGGATGCTTACGATATTTGCTACATACAAGACCCGACTTAAGTTATTCCGTTGGATTACTTAGTCGTTTTATACAAGAACCGAAGGAACAACACATGAAAGCTATAAGGCAAGTACTACGCTATGTTAAAAGGAACAAAAGACTATGGAATCACCTACAAGTACAATGGAAGAAAAGCAGGATACAAGGTTATAGTGGCAGCAGCTACGAGTCAACACTCAAGAAGGAAAAGGCACTATTGGAATTATATTCTACTACGGTGAATCACCAATCAATTTGGAGTACACAAAAGCAAGCCACGGTAGCTCTATCATCATGTGAGTCCGAATTCATTAAAGCACACGGCGGCAGCAACACAAGCATTATGGTTAAAGAGGACGCTTAGCAAGCTTACACACACGGAAGAAGAAAAAGTTACAATATTGGTAGACAACAAGTCCGCCATCGAACTAATGAAGAATCCCGTATTCCACGGAAGAAGTAAGCATATAGATATAAAATACCACTTTATAAGAGAATGCGTCGAAAGAGAAGACCTACAAGTCGAATTTATAAGTGGAGAATTTCGAGAAGGCGACATCTTGACAAAGGCATTACCGAAGATCAGATTCCTCACCATGAGACAACTAATTGGAGTAAAAGATCTAAAACAAGCCGATTGTGATTAAGGGGGAGAATATTGGGTTAATCACCATCGACCCAACAGTTAACCCGTCACAACCCAAATGACCCGGTCAACAAAAGTCAACCATATGAAAAGTCAAAGAAGCAGTTACAGAAACGGTTACATAGCAGTTACCAATAACTGCTCCTTATGCAACGAACCGACACAATGGTTCTATGTACCCTTTCATTACATTATAAATACACGATACATTTGTTTGTAAAAACTAGATGACATATTTGATTAATACAAGAACATATTTACTGTTTATTAATCCTTGCACATATTTTACTCGGTACAATTGTGATTGAAACGTTAAGACCATAGATCCCGTTAAAAAGGCCAACAGACTCCAGCATCAAAATGTTCTTGACAGCAAGAAGTACCTGAAAGATGCCTCACCAGCAACACATTAGAATAATTATAATTGTGTATTATTTAAGAATGACAACTGTGTCGATTTAATCTTAAAACTCAAGTTTTATGCGAGTTCATCAAATAAACAAGCAACTGTGAAATAATATTATCTTCCCAAAAATGAAAAATAGAATACCCCTAACCCGTATACACTTAAAGTGCATTTGACACTTGATTAGAGTTTAAAATTTGCTTTGCCAAGGACGACATATATACGATGACAGTCTGCTATAAGTCTATTTGGTATCCACTATGCATTTATTATATTTCATAGTTAAGAGATTTCATCTGACGAAACAAAACAATAAACATTTCCATATCTGACGGCAACCTTCTCCTGAAGATCTAGGTCATCTAATGTTGTCAAATCAAACAACACCTTCACCAAGGCACAATTGCTGAGAAAAAGGGGCTCCAGAATTACAATGACACACAAATCCTAATACGACTTGAACACTTATCCTAAACAATGACTCAACTTGACATATATCCTATTTGAACTCGGATACGACTTAAATAAACAAGATAGATAATTATCCCAAGACATAATCCTTATGCCACGCCGGGATAGACGTGACCCGTTTGGGTCGGCTCTCTTCCAAAGCTTGAGTCATAACAATATATTTTTATTGTGAGATAGTTATTTCCTGTTCTAGAAAAATGTTTTTAGTATATGTGAATAAATAAGAAAGACAAGAAAATAATAAAGAGAGGAAAATAGGATGAACTAATTAAATCTTAGATAAATCTTCACCATTAAATTAAACTAAATAGATAGTGGAGATTATTAGTCTGCAACAAAAACTTAGTCCCTAAATTAACTTTTATCTAAATTTTCACGGTACGTAATCCTATATTTAGATTGTAGTTGTGTGTGTGTATTTGAGTTGCTACCATGCAACTCGCATATGTCCTATTTTTGGCAAAAGAAATGCAAAATTCTCTCTTTCTACAAGTGAGGCCCATCCCCTACCTCCCATTCACTATCACCTCAAGGAAGAAACAAAAGGAAATTTAAAAAAAGACATATACACGACAGTGGAAGTTGTTTTAGAGATCAATTACAAGTGAAAGAGATGTACCATCTCATATGAATGCATAAGTATGATATATATTTGTTGTAATTTGACAAGTAAGTATTAGGATCATAGGAGATAATCTGATGGACGCGAGCCAATCACCATCTATATCAATAATAATCAAAATCAGGACTATTATCTTCATCCTCCTGATTTCTACATGTGAATCATCAAAAGACGAGCACAGAGAAAGAGATGCCTTATTGATGTTCAAGACGTCGTTAAAGAATGCAGAGGCCGTGCTAGAAAATTGGAACAATCCCCCAAGCTTGCCATGTCCCCGACTAGGATCATCTTCAAGAACAACCTCACCTTGGAGAGGTGTAATATGCTTAAATGGAAGTATATGGGGGCTGCAACTAGATTGCTTAAAATTGTCAGGGGATATTGATGTAGACTCTCTCACAGGGTTAGGGAAATTAACAACACTGAGTTTGATGGACAACAAGTTTGAAGGTGCAATGCCAAATTTTAGAAAGCTAGGTGGTACGTTGAAGTCTTTGTGTATCTCCAAGAATAATTATTCTGGAAATATCGATGATGACGCCTTCCTTGGGATGTCTTCTTTAAAGAGACTGGATATAGCGGATAACAGATTTAGCGGTGAGGTACCGACATCATTAGCATCATCTATGAGGCTGTTAGAACTTAGGATTGAAAATAACCGCTTTGTTGGCACAATTCCTGATTTTCCACCAACTCTCGTCAAGTTCAACGCTTCTAACAATCAGTTACGAGGTCGTATACAGCCTTCTCTTTGTGATGTTACTGATACCTCATCTTTCTCAGTATCTATTTATGGATATATATCTGACATTCATTAATGCTATGATTTAGTTAATAACCATTACTATATTGAATGTAGGAAACAAGGATTTATGTGAGCCACCACTAGATTCAAAATGTGATGGAAGTGGCTCATCGTCATCATCCCCTAATCAAACTGTTCCGAAAGCTAATGAGAATACGTCGATCCTCCATGTCATAAGTGTGATAATATCATGTTTGCTAGCAATAGCATCAATAGCAACACTTATTATGGTGTACCTCCAGTTAGACATGAAAAAGGATGGTGTGATAACACCTAGAGGGGATGGGAAGTTGACATTTTTTAGATATGATTATGGTTGTTTTGACCTGCAAGACCTTCTTAGAGCATCTGCTGAGGTTCTTGGTAGTGGAAACTTTGGGTCATGTTTCAAGGCGTCTTTGATGGATGGACATTGTGTGGTTGTCAAGAGATACATACACATGACCAACTGCGGAAAAGATGAGTTCCATCACCATATGAGGACACTTGGCAACTTGTCTCATCCTAACTTGCTTCCTTTAATCGCCTACTATCATCGGCCACAAGAGAAGCTGTTGGTTTTCAATTTTGTACATAATGGCAGCCTCGCAAAGCAGCTTCATGGTACACATATATTTAATTATACGAGTAACTACTAGTCATAATATTCATTTTTTTATGTAAATATAGATTGATTTCGTATGAACTGATTACCTGATCGATTAGGAGACAGTACATGTGAAAAGCAAGCAGGGGGACTTAATTGGCCAACTCGTTTAACGATTATAAAAGGAGTAGCAAAGGGTATGGTTTACTTGTACAAGAAACTACCTAATCTCTTAGTGGCTCATGGTAACCTCAAATCATCTAACATACTTTTGGACAAATGGATGCAACCTCTTTTGATGGATTACGCCTTATTGCCTGTGGTTAATGTTGAACAAGCACACAACTTGATGGTGGCTTTCAAGGCACCTGCATATTGCAAACAAGGATTACATCGACAATAACTTGGATGTTTGGAGTCTAGGGATACTGATACTAGAGACAATGACCGGGAAGTTGCCTGGGAGCGAGTTAGAAAGGTGGGTGGAGACCATAGAGAGGGAAAAGGTATTTGATAAAGAAATGGGAGGCACAGAGAATGCTCAAGGTCAAATGACTAAGCTTTTCGAGATTGGGATAAAATGTTGCAAGGTGGACATGGAAAAAAGACCACAACTAATAGAGGTTGCTAACAAGATTGAACAGTTAGATGAAAAGGACATTTAAATTGTTCAAATATCTTTTGGTAAGTTTGTAAGTTTTAACGTGCTCTAGTTAAAAAAACAAAATTACATACATGAAATCTAACAGATGACTATGAGATTGATCATAAAAATTATCCATACGGTGAGTATTTTTTTTCTTTTTTCTTTTATTTTGCTTGGTTTTTGGAATACGAGTGAAACTAAGATCTCTTCCACATTTGCGACGGATAAGCAAGTTTTGACATTTAATTTGGTTATAAAATGGTTTAGCATAACTTTATTTTTGTTTGAATTTTAATACCATGACAATGATAATCTTTTATATAATAAAAGAATTACATCATTTCGTAGTATTTTTGCAAAACCCTTTCCATTGAAAAAAAAATTAAACCAATAAGAGAGCTTGATTTTGCCACGTAAGCAAAATCGTGAGATGTGATTCGTTAATAAAAGTCAAAATTAAATTGATTTTGGTCAACCTTTAATTAATTTGGTGGAGAAATTTGGTTGAGAAGAAAAACACATAAAAACATATGTGTCAAATATGTGAAAACAAAAACTTAAAAAAAGAGGGGGTAATTAATAAAACTTTAGTGGTTAAATTTTTAAAAATTGTATAAAAACTCCAACATATAAATATACATAAGATTATAAATATCATTTTTTACTATATATATTTACTAATGACTCATTTATTTCATATTAAAAGTATGACAAATGTGGACACGAATTTGTATATTAAATATGAATAAATTATTGAAAACGGGAATATAATTATCAAGCTGTAAGTCGATTCTTGTAATATGAAAAAATAAAACGTGATTGTACTTATAACAACTACTCATGTAATTTTTATTTATCTATATAAGGATATGTAGAAAAAAAATTAAAAACTTTAAAGAGTATATTTTAACATTATCAACGTTTATTATGTGCAACTAAACTCGCATCTTGTGTGTTAAATTTAAATAGGAACATCAAAATATATATCAGCTAAATATGGTTGAATCTTGAGTTATCAAACAAATTTTTTTACAAAATTTGATTATACACAATTTTAATGATATTAATTGATAATGAAAAACTCGTGAATAAGTATATAATTATATGTAATTACTTTTAAAAACACAATATTCAACATTGATATAAAATAATTTTTTTTGTCTAAACCCTGTGCGTACACAGGTATTATAACTAGTAAATTAAACACAATAAACATCAAGTACACATGCGAAAGCGTAAGCAACATATAATGTATAATTAATTAACATAAAACATAAAAGTATGCGTACCTTTGATTCTAGCTAAACAAGAATCAATTTCAAGCTAGCAATTGAGATGAACCCTAATTAGGGTTATAAGGATTATAAGAATTGCCCCTTACCGTTTTTGCAATTCAATCCAAGATACTAACAATAGTGTGTTAGTACCACGTTCTTGTACACACGTACTATTAACGAATTAAAGTAAATGCTAGTTTGAAAACACAAAACGATTTGTTTGATGAACAAAAAAATCCGATCGACCCTACAAGGGGTTTAGTTTGATCGATTATCACCAAAGGAAAAGAAAGATTCATCACATTCCATAATAAAATGGTGTCTTATTAATCTTCTAGGTTGGAGTCTTATTGAGTATATTCAATCCATACTCAACTTTCTAACCTTGATTACTTTTAAGAAAGAAGATATATATGGTTATCTTGAATAAAACAAATATAGTTTGATTCTCCTAACTGAACATACCATCAACTTGTGGTATTTTATTAGAATTAATATTGTAAGACAATCTAACAATATATAAGATAAACATATTCTTTTTGGCTTACCTATTTACCAACTAAGTCAACTTAGTGGTATAATAGACTTTCCAAGCCAATTGCATGCTTTATAACATAAGTACTCTTTGACCAAGTCACTTTATATCCATGTCTCATCAAGAAAACATAAACTGTTATATTTCCATTATACGTTATAAATCATTGATCAACTCAATGACTTCTTGTATATGTAAAAAAACATAACAAGTTAACGTCTTACTTTATTATAAGTCTTAAAAGACTTCATGTTTATGTCTTTACAATGGATCATAAACATGTTTAACTAAAGTAATTAAGAACACCACCTCTTGGTTTCAATAGTAATTTTAAGCTAATTTATTACTTCACAATAATGTAGGACTATATTATTTTTCATTTATTTATGTCATTTCAAAAATACATAAATATTCAAATTTAAGTAGTATTAGATTACTTCATTTATTTATGTCATTAAATAATACATAGATATTTAGTTTGAAGTGGTTTTATATATCATCTTGACACGAGTTCTAAATACTTGTCTAATTTAGAAACTGTAAATTTATTCCGGATACGATCTCACGTAACATGAAAATTTACCTTGTTGTTGCAATCTAGCTAAGCTCTCACATAACATAAATTTCAACACCAAGTGTTTCTTGGATTAGATATGTATAAGTCACATTAGACGTTAGTCTCTTACCTTGTAGTCAAGAGAATCCGTTAAATCATATTTTTATGTGTTGTACCTTGCATACAATATATATTTCTCCCACTTGTGCATGGAACAACATCTTGTAGCAGATAAACAACATGACACATGTTTGTTTATGTGATCAAATATGATTGTGTCATTGATATTAGCATAACTAGTAGATGTAGAATGTCACTGTCTTGTAAGGAAATGTTCATGACTATCTTTAAAAAACATAAGTGTCTACAAGTGGAAAGTAATTATCTTAAGACATTCTATAGATAATGTAGATTACTATCAAGAAGACAAAGCTTGTAGCTCCCACTGAATTAGAGATCATTATAATAATTCCTTATTCAGTAATAAGAATACAATGCCCCCACTAGATTTGACAACATTGTAAGTGTTTCATTAACCAGTGAAATAAAATAGTGTGTTATTTACTTCCTTACACCTTTGAGAAAGTCCATACATAACAATTACTTATGTACTAAAAGAGTATATTCTACTATGTAGATGATGAACTATCCATCAATGCTATTAACATGAAAAATTGGGCATGCAATTTCTTCCTTAATATGTGTACCATTCCAACAATTATATGTAGTACCTTTAAATGGTCAAAACATAACAACTAGATAAAATATACTAGTTTGTCTTTTATCAGTTTTGCAGTAAAAGTCTAGCTTCTAATTTAATAACTCAGAAAATGTGCAATTTTCTTAACTATTAATGTTTACTTATGAGTTATGTATTTAGAATTTAGACAATTCTAATTTTTCTATTATACCTTTCTCATTCATGAAAAGAATAGGATTGAATCTCACTCTTTTCTCATGAAAATAGGACTAGGTTTATTCGTTTAGTAAAGTTGACTCTAGCCAAAAACTCTTACAGGTGTAGATCAATTTACCAATACTAGAATAACACACGTTTATGGTTTAATGTGAGTCCAGTTCCTAGATCATTATGGGATTTATATTTTCCAACTGTTGAACCTAAGACCTTGATAAATCTTTGAGCGCTCGTGAATCGTTAGTAATGCTTATGTAATCACAAACACACTAATAGAAAGTCTCTAATACTTGTATTCTAAAGCGGAAATCAAACACAAGTATCAACACAGATAACCAAGAATACTTTGATCCTCTATGGATATTTGAATAATACTAAAACTTGTTTTTCAAACTCGTACATCATTCATACTAATGTGTTCCTTTTATAGACAAGGAACCCTAAACCGTTTCCCAAGAAACGTATAAACATAAAACTAAAGAAGATATACATTATCACTTCCTAATAAAGCTCATGCATATCCGAACTAACTATAAAATACATTGGAATATCTATTTCCGCGGAAAAAAACTACACGGTTTTCTACTTCCAGCGGAATCTCTTCTTGCCAGAATCCTTGCACTTGAGAAGATTCTTTTGAGAATTCTTACTTAGTAAAATTCCCAACAATCCTCCCCTAATCTTGAATTTGACATGGTTAAGTTCAAGATTCTTGATAGATCTTCAACACTTCAGAACAAGAGGATTGTATTGAACATCAGTGACAAAGAACCAAAACAATCACATCTCTATGATGGCAAAACTTTGAAACTCCAGATCTTTGCATCAACAAATGATAAAATGTACATCAAAACATATTAGTTTCATACTATTCTCATCACATCCAGGTGTGTTAACTCCTGTGAGAGGTGAATCATTGAAAATAATGGATTTGATGTCTCTTTACTAATAGCCATTACTACTGGAGTAGCCAAATGTTTAAGTTCGAAAACTATGGTACACTGATAACCATCTGATTTATAGCAAATCAGCAACTATAAACGGATTTGAGATGTCTTTACCTGTAGCCATTTGCTCAGGACTAGTCAATTCTTAGGGGAAAGAATCACCTTTGGTGAATTGAGAACCCAATATGGTATTCCACTGCCTTTACCACAAGCCATATACTTGTGGGCTAGCCAATTCTTGGATTCCAAAAAGGAATAAGCCATGGTGAATTGATGAACATACAACCCTCATCAATTAAGCATGGGTGAGTTGCATACCCTATGATTTTGTGCAAACCATTACAGCTATCAACAGATTTGATGTGTCTTTACCAAAGCTGTACCCTTTGGACTAGCCAACTCTTTGATGTACACAAGGCACAGCTGGTGAGTTGATTACCATCAACAGAGTAATATACAACAAACCTGCAAGAAAAGTTAGACAAACAAAGAATATACATTTTTTTAAATGAAACAAAGAAAGAAAGAAATAAAGAAATAATACAAGATACCAGAATCAAGAAGATGCTTGGTGTTGCAGAAGATGAGTCTTAATCAATCCAATCAATTGTTCAGCATGGAGCATATCATTCCCCACTAGATCAGGAGGAACTTCCAAGTTCTTTCTAAGCATTCGTTGCATCAATTTCACAGACAAAGGATAAAGGCGGTCAGAGAACATACACACAGCCATCCCACACTTTGTCTCCACCACATGCACACTTGGGATAGGATAAAATCTCCAAGTCTCAACCTTCCACTTATGTGAATCCTTCCAAATAGAATACCCTTTACCATTTGGAGATTGAGAGTCAAACAGGACTTGAAGATCTCCCAATAAGTACAACCTAGAACCTTGTGGAGTATGAGTATCATAATATTGTGTGACAAGGCCATGGAGAGTAATCAAATCTTGCCTATCCACCATATGAAGTATGTCCTTCAAGAAGGTAAACTGCATAGAAGAGTTATCCAACCTAAAGATGGTGTTAAGCTGTCCATCAGTCAATGTCCATGAAGTTAACACACCATGAGACCCCTCAATAAAAGTGTCAGAAGATCCCTCTTTAATGAATGTGGACTCAGCAGCCTTTAGATCCAAATGCTTAGAAGAACCACCCCTTTGAGATTTATGAACTCTAGAGCCCTGTCTCCCAACTAATCTCACAGATCTCTTAATGGCAATGTGTCTCCTTTTGGACATCCTTTTTCCCCTTCTCCCAGGTATATATATGCCCATAGAAATAGAAGAAGGTACCTTCTCTGATGTACCAGAGACATCTTCAGTGGAAACAGAAGGAATTGGAACAGGACCACCAATTTCATATAACTGATCAAGCTCTTCTATAGCTTGTTTAGCTCTAGCAGCTTCCAATTCAGCCTTCCTAACCATATCTGCTCCTGCTTGTTCAGCAGATGCAGAAGAAGGATTAGCATCATGCCCAAAAGTACTAGCAGTTCCCTGTGAATCCATAGATGCATCAGCAGTACTGGGAGAAGCTTCAGGAGAAACACCAAGAGGTTCAGCAAATGGTACTTGCTCAGAGGATTGCACACCTTCAGTATGTTCTTCAGAAGAAATAGCATGAGAGCTTTGATGTGCTCTATTATCAGCAAAAGAATCCACAACCACAACTTTCTTTGGTCTTTTAGCTTTGGGAGCATCCATATCACCAGCAATCCTTTTCAACTTAGAAGATGGTGTAATCTGCTTCATAATCTTACGATACATGCTAGTCAAATTAGAATCAGATAAAGCCCAGACTTGCTTCTTTGTCAAACCAGACTGATAGATAGCACTACTTTGATTATACACCACAGTCCTCATGTAGGTCTTCTTTTGAGCTGCAGTTGGTGGTCTCTCCCTCTTAGCTTGAGCCTTTAGTGCCTGAATAGCTTTCCTCTTTGCAGCTGCAGCTAGCTTCTTTTGTTTCCCAAGAGCCATCATTTGTGCAGCAAAGTTGTCACTATCAAAATCAGCTCCTAAAATAATCTGAGCAAGGGTAGGATTTGAAGCAGCTTGAAGAGTGTAAGAATCCCATTGCTCATCAGTAAAATTAAGAGATTGTGCATCCAATTCTCTTTGTCTTTTAGGAGGCAAATTAGTAGTAAACTGAGCTGCAAGCTGTTGTGCCAAAGCTTGACTCTTCATCAAATCTACATATTCTGCTAGCAATCTTGCTTGCTGTAGCCTTTCCTGTTCACTCACAAGATCTGAACCAAGCTCTTCTTCAACCATAACTCCTTTCCTTTTATCGCGTGAGGCTCATGGCGAAATCGGCATAAGGGTATCAACAATGGGAACCTTCGGAAGAAACACCCATGGAAGCATCAGAAGTAATATGTTGAGGAGTGTCTTCAACAAGAGTAGAAGATACATCAGCATTAGGATCTAAGTTAAAACTTCTTCCAGCAATAAATACTTCATGATGATCTGCTGAAGGTGGAGGACATGGTTGTTCTTGCATAGATGAAACTTGACCATGTTCAGAAGCAACATCCACCATATGATCATCAGCAGTTGCAACATTGGCAACACTTGGCATCTTTAAAGATTCAGTGGAATCCTTGCTCAAATACTGTCTTCTCCTTCTTCTAGTAAACAGAATAGGTTCCTTTTTCTTTGAAGATTCAGCAACAATTGGAGAAGAAGCATGAGTCTTTTGACCACATCAGCCAAGATTTCAAGTGAATCCAAATGAGTATCCTCTTGCTCTTCATCAGAAGAAACCACAAACCTCTTTTTGCTATTTTGTCCAAGTTGTTCCTCTAAATCCTGAACCTTTCTCTTCAACCCCACAATCTCACCACCAAGTGAAGATTTAGTATCAGCAAGCTCCTTTCTGAGATTAGCAACTTCCTTCACATACACGATTCGTCAAAGAGTATGCAGGATGTAAGTGTAATAGGGTCCTAGGCTCCACAGCGATTGCTCGGTGGTAATGGGAGCTTCATTGGACCTTCGGGGAGAAATATGGACATGCTCAAACATAAGAGAGCCTTCATCAAATGGCTCCCAAACTGGACTAGGTGTGGTCAGTCTATTAAACTCAGTTTCAACCTCATCAGGAGTAACATGAGTAGGTGGTAGACTAGGACTAGGTGTGGGTACAGGTGTAGGTGGAGGTTTGGTCGGGGAGAAAACATGTGATGCTTGGCAGGTTATAGAATGGCCCTCATCAATGGCAAGTGATGGATTACCATCGCTGACAACATTAGTAGAGGGTGGAGCACCAACAACATTACCCTCATCAAGCGACCTCATTGCCTGGTGGCAACATAGCTTCTAGCAAAGGATGATGTGTCCCAACATAATTAGTTTTCATAGAAGCAAACAATTTAGCAGTTAAAGCTCCTATGGGACAAAAGACTATGTCTTGGGTTGTTATGTCTAATATCATTTGTAAGAACCTAGGGTACATTAGAAACTTATGCTTTTTCCTTTGAATATTTTCAACCATATTATTAAATATAAACTTAGAAAACTTATAAGTTAAACCCTGTGAAAGACATACAATACCACAACCTAATTGGGTAGAGAATTGATCCCATCCTCCTGATTTATTGCTTATTCACTGAAGTAATGTGTGTACCAAAAACCTCCACATGGAATGAGAGCTTGTTCTTGTGCCACATATCGTGTTAGTACTCACGGTATCCAATAGCTCTTAGCCCACAAGTATCTCCACGATATTAGAGTGATAAACCCCATCTTCATCATCCAAATGAAGTTGTCTCCTAATCAACTCCTCAGTGACCACATACTCTGTTCCATCAATCGAAGCTTCAATCTCTGTGTCACTCCGTTTAGAAGCAGATGCCCAAAATTGTTCAACCAACGATTCATATATCACATTAGGAGAGTGCGTTAAAGCATAATGAATCTTGGACCTTTTCAAGAACTCCACCATAGGTTCATATAGTTCATGGCCCTTTGCTTTTCCTAGAAAAGCAACCTTGTTATGATCTTTCTTAAATTGAAGCGCCATGTGAGAGATTGTGAGAATGGGTTATGATTCATGCAACTGGAAGTGTGTTTAAATCGAGTGAAGAGGGAATCAGTTAATTTTGGGCGAAGATATGCGAAGAAAGTTATTAAAAGAAGTTACCCAATTTATGGTCAAAAATATCGGAACAAGTTGTTGACCATATCTGACGTGTAAAGTAACTCCAACCAAATTCAAAATTAACACTTCAGCAGAAAGGATGGTCATTCTGCTGAAGGAGGTCAATCAATGAGAACAACTCAAGTGGTTAAGTATCTTCAGTAAATATCTTGAGTTTTATTGTGCCACCCAACTCGCATTAATTGTCATCAAGCCTTGACTCCACCTATAAGATAATCCCAATGCACCATTAACACATACCAATTACCCCCAATTAACTTCAAAACCCTAATTTCTCCAAAAACTCCACAATCATCAACAATAGCCATGTCTACGAAACCAGAAGTAGTCAATCTAACTTCCTCCTCATCATCATCATCCAGTGATGATTCACACCCATTGTTTCGCTACCCTCATCAAGATGAACCTCGACCTTCAAAATCCCCATTTCTCCCTTCTTCTGAAGATGATAGTGTAGTGAATCCAAGTGATTCTTCTAAAGATGAACCTCACCACCCCAACCACCACACCCAAAGAGAAGAGAGGTGGTGATTGCACTTCCTACTCCTGGAGTTGGAGCTTCATACCATGGAAGCAGGGGAAAGGGCAAGGATGCAGAGGTGAAGGGAAAGGGAAAAGGGAAGATGGAGTGATGCTTTATGGTGGAACGAGTAGATGGAACAACCGAAGATTTCTCATATCACAAATCCATCTACCATGCTAAGAGCCAAAGATATAAAACTAGGTTCTTGAGCATCTTCATCGTCGTTTTCATCAATCCATCCTTTCCATTTTCATCTTCAGCTTCGTCATCATACTTGACAAGTGAATCCACCAGATTTTGTAATAGATGATAGGAACTAGTATATGTTTGGTAGATCATGTATAGGAATGGTCTTGTATTGAACTTGAAGTTGATTGTAAGCTGTAAATTGTTTCTTGAATGAATGATCAACATGTTATCTCTTCATGATTAGCACTTGATTGGCACTTCAGTACTTTCTTTCAGGAGAATCAATTAGATAACTTGTACCAATACTTGAGCTTCTCTTCAGTAGAAACAAGCTTTAAGCTTAATTGACCATATTCCCATTAACCAACTTGGTGAACTTCAACTTATAAAAGCATTCTGCAAAACAGACACAAAGAAACACACAAACCAAACCAAACCACAAACCAAACCAAGACAAACAAAAACTGAAAGAACATTAGCAGGTTAGTGTTAGCAAAAAAAAAGATAACCAAAAATCTACAAAGTTTACAAAATATACAACTAAAATCCTCCCCTGAGGCATATGCCTCCCCTCAAACTTTGCAGTTAAGGGTTAACCATCCCAATATGGACAACTAAGTGTTGAAACCTAGGTCCATCAAAAGCTTTAGTCAATAAATCGGCCACATTATCATCTGTGTGAATCTTTTGCACCTTTATCAAATGGTTTTCATATGCATCTCTTATTAAACGGTGTCTGATCTCAATATGCTTAGTTCTATTATGAAAAACTGGATTTTTAACTATGCATATGGTACTTTGATTATCAATAAAGATTGTGGTGTTCATGAAATTAAACCCATAATCCAGCAATTGATTTTGAATCCATAGTACCTGACCACAACAATTGGCGGCAAGACAACATACTACCGCCAGTAGATGAGGTAGCAACAATAGTTTGTTTCTTTCATTGCCAAGAAATCAATCTTCTACCAAGGAATTGGCAACCTCCAGTTGTGGATCTCCTATCCAGATTCGCACCAACATAATCACTATCACTATATGCTTCCAATACAAAGGAGACTCTTTTGGGTACCAAAGACCTAACTTGGGTTGGCCTTTCAGATACTTGAAGATCTTTTTGACTGCATTCAAGTTGGAAGTAAGTGGAGTGACTTGATGTCTAGAACAAGCACTCACAAAGCAAATGTAATGTCGGGCCTAGAAGCATTAAATACATTAATGAACCAATCATAGATCTGTATAAGTGAACATTCACAGTTGGATCTGGTTCAAAATTGTTCTTTGGTTTTGGAGCTTCATAAGGTGTAGTGGCATTTCTGACATTTTCCATATCAAACTTCTTCAAAATGTCTCTCACATACTTGTCCCACGGTGATAAAAATACCATCAGTTTCTGTGAACTTGTAGACCCAAAAGAAAGTAAGCTCTCCCATAGCACTCATCTGAAACTCTCCTTCATTAATTCCTCAAACTCCTGCACCCAAGAAGCTTCTTTTAGTGGATCCAAAGATAATGTCATCCACATAAACTTGCACAAGGATGATTTCTATGTTATTCTTCTTTAGGAAGAGTGTTTTGTCAATGGCACCTCTTTTGTAACCATGCTTCAGCAGAAATGCAGATAGCCTAGCATACCATGATCTTGGTGCACGGTGGAGTCCATAGAGAGCTTTCAACCTTGTAAACATCTTGTGGATGATCTGGGTCTTCAAATCCTTTGGGTTGAGTGACATATACCTCTTCTTCTATCTCACCATACAAAAAAGCACCTTTCACATCCATTTGATAAACCATGAACCCCATATAAGATGCATAAGCCAAGAAGATTTGTATGGCCTCAACTCTAGCTACAGGTGCAAAAACTTCATCATAATCAATTCCTTCCTCTTTCATGAACCCCTGTGCCACTAATCGTGCTTTGTTTTTAACCACAATACCCCTTGCATCTATTTTATTCTTCAAAATCCATTTGGTCCCAATTGCAATCTTTCCATGAGGTAGTGGTACCAATATCCAAACCTGCTGATTCTTGAATTGTTGCATCTCATCTTGCATTGCTTCAAGCCAACTTGAGTCTTCAAGAGCTTGAGAAACACTGGTTGGTTCCACTTGAGAAAGGAAGCAAGCAAACATACAATGCTTAAAGTCTGTGTGGTTGTCCCTTTGCTGGTTTGAGACATAGGAAAGAAAAGCAACTTGACCATACTTAGAACTTGACACAACACTTCTAGTTCGAACAGGTGCTTGAGGATCACCAATGATATTTGCTTGAGGATGAGCACTATTGATCCTCTTTGTAGCAGAGGGTTTGTTAATACAAATAAACCGTAAAAATGTTTATTAATATTTTGCGATCTCTATGTGTTTTGTTGATAACAAATATAATTTTATCTTAAGTATAATTATAAGGATACATGTTATTTTTGTAAAGCATTTACATATAGCCATTTAAATACAAAAATGTAATAATTAAGCATTTGTTGTAATAGTTTATTAGTATGGGTAAAAACCATAACCCATGGATCTTAACCCATACCCAATTAGACTAGATACAATGTATACTTAGATACATTGAATCTAAAGAAAACCCATGGACCAACCCATAACCCATGACCCATAACCAAAAACCCATTGGCAAAGAGGGCGTTCCACGGATCCCTAGGATTACATGTAGAGCGGATCCCAAGTGGAAGGGATCCGTGGGATCCGGGGAACGGTGAAGATTTTTGCCTATAAATAGAGAGCCATTTCTTCATTCTAACTTACACATCTTCTTACTAAATCCTCATACACTCATTCTCTTCTAACATATAGATCACTTGATCTAGAGAGTTGTTCTTCTTTCTTTCTATTTGTGATCCTCATATAGGTCCTTCTCTAAGGCGAGATCACGAGCATTCTACAAGTCATCCAAGCAAGGGGTCCTTGATTGATTTGTCACTCCGCAAGATTTCTATAGCAAAGATCTTGTATTTGATATTTCAAATATTTGTTGTGTAATAGTCGTGTTGGTTTGGTCCACCATGCTACGGACTCGGTATTTAGCTTTGTACCGGAAAAAGTGTAAGCAACGTTGTGAAGGCTTCTCCGCCAAGTGAAGGAGTTTGTTGACATAGTGCTTGAACTCTCGAGTAGGTGGCTCGGGGAGTGGAGTAGGGCAAGGAAGGTGTCCTTGTAGCCGAACCACTATAAATCGGTTGTGTCATTTCTATCCCTTAACTTTACTTTACTTGCTTACTTTATCATTAGATCTATACTTTCTCTACATCCACAAGATCTCACATATTACGAATCTAAAGTTTTTGAAACTAACTTAAAATCGGCAAAACTATTCAACCCCCCTCTAGTTTTCCACAATTGGCATCAAGAGCTAAGTTTATAAAAGTTTTAAAATAAAATTGTATTTTAAAACTTTTCGATCACTATGGGTTTCGAAAATTATAAGGAAGGGCAATCTATGCAACGACCACCACTACTTGAAACTAATGGTTTTATATATTGGAAAAATAGATTTGAAACATATGTGAAGTCTAAAGATATTGATCTTTGGTACATTATTGTTGAAGGCGATTTTGAGGCTACCTCAAAAGATGATAAAGGAAGTTTAGTTAACATACCTCATGATAAACTAAGCTGATGAAATGAAGAAAATGCTTTCTAAAAATAGTGAAGCAAAAATGGTCTTATATAATACTTTACCGAAAAAGGAATTAGAAAGAATTTCTATGCTCAAAACCTCTAAAGAAATTTGGAATTCTTTAGTTGTAACTCATCAAGGCAACCAACAAGTTAAAAATAATAAAATTGATTTATTTGTTCAACAATATGAACAATTTTCAATATCGGATGAGGAAACTATAGATCATTCATTTGCTAACTTTAATACTATTATTACATCTTTACAAGCACTTGATGAATCTTTTTCTAATCGTAACCATGTTAGGAGATATCTAAGGGCACTTCCATCGAAGTGGAGATCCAAGGTGACGGCGATCGAAGAGTCAAAAGATTTAACAATCCTCACCCTTGATGAACTCATAGGCAACCTAAAAGTCTATGAGCATGTCCTTGCTAAAGACTCGAAGCCTCAAAAGGTGAAAGAGAAACAAAATCTCTTTCCCTCAAAGCCAAAAAGGCTTCAAGCGATGAAGAGAACTCCTCTTCAAATAGTGATGATGAGGATGCACGCTATGGCGGTAAGGGACTTTAAAAGTTCTTTAGAAGGAAGGGAAGATACGTCAAACAACCGTATGACGATAAGAAAGGTTTCGGAAAAGCAAAGAGGACCGAAGCCAAGGATGATCGTACTTGCTTTAAATGTGGGGACCCAAACCACTTTATTATTAAGTGTCCCAAACGGAGATGATCAAAAGCGTTCGTGAGCGGCGTGGGGAATGGCGATTTAGGAGGACGAAGAAATTTGTCTCATGGCAAATGACGAGGTATGTCACGAATACTATAGTAGTTCATCACTTGATGACGACTCATTGCATAATGAATATGATAAACTATGCAATATTAGCTTAAAACTAATTAACAAAAACAAACTTTTAAAGAGTCAAAACTAACGCTTAGATAAAGAAGTCATAGAATTAAAAGCAAAACTAAAATGTTTAGAAAAGGGTAAAATAGCAAGTGGTGAATGTGAACTTTGCGTTCAACTTCAAACACTAGTTGATCATCTAGATTCTAAAATTGCTAGAATGAGTACGAACACTTTAGATACAATACTTGATGGTGTTAAAACCACTAACGACCAAAAGGGTCTAGGTATTCAACAACTTGATCCATCAACTAGTGAAAGAAAAGAAACAAAATTTGTTAAAGAACTAGAAAAATCAGCCTTGTTGTGGTGGATCCCACGGATCCCTAAAAAGGGAACCGGATAGTGTACGAGGGATCCGTGGATCTCACCAGAGCAACTAGTGGTAATAACGTAGCTTCTTCATCTAGAACTGAGTTTGTTATCGTTAATAGGAAGAAACCAACTCATGTCACCACTAGACAACCACTTCCAAAATATAATCCTACTTTTGCAAGAAACAAAGCACCATCTTTTCATAATGCATCTAGGAGACCTAATAACGTTTATCCAAGAAATAACCATCAAATGGGATGGAACCCTAATATGCAAAACGGTTTTCTTTTCAAAACTTTGCTCCATGGAATGCATACTCATCTTATCCATACATGTCTAACATGAATGGAATGTTTAACACTAATGGACCCATGAACAAATGGGGACCAAACTTTTGAGTTTATTATTGTTTTAGGTGTGCTTAAAGGTCGACCTAGACCCGATGAATGGGTCAAGGATAGCGGGTGCACAAGGCACATGACCGTAATAAGATCTATTCTCCACATATGAATCCATAAATGGAGGTAATGTGGTGTTTGGAAATAGCAAAAGTAGAATCATCGGTAAAGGTACGATTTCTAACAAATCTCTAACCATTAACGATGTGTGTCACGTAGAAAACCTAAACTTTAACCTCTTAAGTATAGGACAAATATGTGATAATAGTGCAATGTACTTTTACGAAACCGTAGTAAGATACTAAAAATGGCATAACCATAGGAAGAGGAATTAGGAAACATGGAGTCTATGTCATTAAAATCGGTAATGAACCTAAAGACAAACTATGTCTTACCTCTATGGATGATACTTCTACCTTATGGCATCGAAGATTGGGTCACGCCAACATGTTACTTCTTCAATCGCTATCATCCAAAGATCTAGTAAGAGATCTACCTAAGTTAAAATATGAACATCATTTTTGTGATGCTTGTAATGTAGGAAAACAAGCTCATTCTAGTCATAAAGCTAAAAACATGGTGTCTACAACTAGGTGTCTAGAATTACTACATATGGATTTATTTGGTCCATCCGCTATCCAAAGTTATGGAGGCAACTACTATACTTTGGTCATAGTGGATGACTATTCTAGGTATACATGGACAAAATTCTTAAAGAACAAAATCGAAACCTTTAATTATTTTGAAATATTAAGCAAAAAGATCCAAAGACAACTAGGAAGTCCCATAGTGTCTATTAAGACGGATCATGGTAGGGAATTCGATAATGAAGTGCAATTTGGAGCTTTTGTGATGCTAATGGTATTACTCACAATTTCACTCCACGCACTCCACAATCGAATGGGGTAGTAGAAAGAAAGAATAGAACCCTATAAGAAATGAGTCAAACCATGCTTCATGAACAATCCATACCTCAAAAGTTTTGGTGTAATGTCGTTGATACTTCAACGTACATACTCAATCGAGTCTTAATTAGACCAATCTTAGGAAAAACTCCATATGATTTACTTCGAGGCAAAAAGCCTACGTTAAATCACTTTAGAGTCTTTGGTAGTAAATGTTTTATTCTTAACACTAAAGATTACCTTACAAAATTTGATCCTAAATCAACAGAAGGTATCTTTTTAGGTTACTCGCCAAATAGCAAAGCTTACGTCATATTAAACAAAGAAACAATGAAGGTAGAAGAGTCATTAAATATAAAATTTGATGAAAGTCCACCCAAACCCTCTCCACCTCTTGTCGATGGCGAGATTATAGAAAGTGAAGCTATAGTAATAAAGAAAAAGATAAGTGAAGAAGAAGAACCTCTAAGTGATGAAATAATAAACATTAAAGAGTCCAAAGATCACCCCGTAGATAAAGTCATAGGAAAACTAAACGAGCGAACATTAAGGTCTCAAGTTCAAAACCAAAGTAGCTTGTTTTGTTTCGTTTCAACCTTAGAACATAAGAATACACAATAAGCCATAAAAGATGAGAGTTAGGTAATGGCTATGCAAGAAGAACTTAATCAATTTGTTTCTAATAATGTTTGGACACTTGTCCCTCCACCTAGTAATCAAACCATAATAGGAACCAAATGGGTTTATAAAAACAAATTAGATGCAAACGGAGTAGTGTCTAGGAACAAGACTAGACTCGTGGCTCAAGGGTATAACCAACAAGAGGGAATAGACTTTGATGAGACCTCGCCCCTTGGCTAGATTAGAGTCTATAATAATACTTCTTGCGTATGCTTGTGCTAATGATCTAAAGCTTTATCAAATGGATGTCAAAAGCGCTTTTCTAAATGGTTTCATTAATGAAGAAGTATATGTAGCTCAACCTCAGGGCTTCATTGATTTTGAAAAACCCAAACATGTGTATAAATTAAAATCCCTTCTGGTCTTAAACAAGCTCCAAAAGCTTGGTATGATAGATTCAAGTCATTTCTAATTAAACACAACTATACCATGGGGTTAGTTGACAACACACTTTTTACTAAGAAAGAGAGTCACATATAATCATAGTACAAATATATGTAGATGATATTATATTTGGATCCACTTGTCAAGACATGTGTGATGATTTCTCTAAAATCATGCATGACAAGTTCGAGATGAGTATGATGGGAGAACTTAGTTTCTTTCTTGGTCTATAAATAAAACAAGTAGAAGATGGTATCTTCTTCAATCAATCTAAATACATCAAGGAGATGTTAAAGAAATTCGGTCTAGAAGAGTCAAAATCAATTAGGACTCCAATGTCATCCGACACCAAACTTACAAAAGATGAAGACGGTGAATCCGTAGATAATACTAAATGTCGTGGCATGATAGGTAGTCTTCTTTAGCTCACGGCAAGTAGGCCGGATATCATGTTTAGTGTTTGCTTATGTGCTAGGTCTTAAGAAGACCCTAAAACATCACACCTAGAAGCCGTAAAAAGAATATTTAGATATATTAAGGGTACAACACAATTAGGATTATGGTATCCTAAGGGCACCGGAGTAGAAACAATTGTATATGCAGATTCTGACCATGCAGGTGATTACGTTGATAGAAAAGTACAAGTGGGGTATGTACTTTTATGGGATGTTGTTTAACATCTTGGTTTTCTAAGAAACAACGGCACTAGCAATATCAACAACCGAAGCCGAATGCGTCTCCGCCGCAGCAAGGCCAACAAGCACTATGGATGAAACAAGCGTTAGTAGACTCGACATTCATCTAGCGACATAGCCATCCTATGTGACAACAAAGGTGCCATCAACTTAAGCAAGAATCCGGTATTGCATTCTCGCATAAAGCATATAGAGATTAAATCCACTTCCTAGAGATAATGTTCAAAGGGGAACATCTCTATTGAGAAGGTAGCATCCGAAGACAACATAGCCGGCGTCCTCACCAAACCGTTGAAGCGAGAACAATTCAACCTACTTCGTCTTGGTCTTGGTCTAATGGAACAAACGTCGTAACTTATTTGACTTTAAAAGGTATGTAAACACAGCCTTAGCTTCTTCTCGAGTCTAGGATCTCTATTTCGCACAACTCACAAACAATACGGGAATTTTCAAAACCCAAGATGAGTTTTCCACTTATAGCTTTCTTATTTTTTTATACATATACACATTTTCAAAGAAAACCTACTTTCACAATGTTTTCTAAAAGGATGATACCTTCATTATCAATTTCACAAAAGCAATTTCTCACGTCTAGGACAAATCGCTTTTTCATTATTAATACAAAGTAAAAACCCGTTTCATTGCATCTCATGTCTTTTGAATGCTAAAGGGGACACATAACTAATATGTGTTTTTGGGTACATTCATTTAAGCAACAATGAATTAGGAGCATTGATAACACAAAATTACGTACTCATGTACTAAATATGTGTTTTCGGGTTATCTCAATAGGATGTTTTATACTTCTAGTTTATTTTCTATTTCTTTTTAGAGTCGAGATAACGCAACTCCAAATGGTTTGCATATAGGCACACTAGGCAAAATGTTTCCAAAAGGAAAATTTTTGTGTTGCTGAATCACCGAACCCACGGATCCCAATATGGGCGGATCCCTCAAGGAAGGATCCGTGGGATCCGTGAAACATAAGTTGTTTTACCTTCTATTTTTGTTTACTTTGGATGAAAAATCCTCATTTGTTTCATTTTTGGAGTATGCTCTTTAATGCTTGTGTTCTCATGATCATGCCTTGAATTCATATCTAATCATTAGATTTTAATCCACATTTTGGTCAAGCATTCATTACAATGCTTTGTTTGTCTATATATATAGAACTCCCAAAATGCTTGCATAATTCATCTCATCCTCATATACACAATACACCATGTCTTACAAAAGCTCTTTAGATGAATCACCTAGTACAAACAATCATCTTCATAATACCCAAACTTTTGTACTACCACCATCCAAAATACCACAATCAAACTCTAGGATATCCGCCGGATTAGTATGATCTTGTTGTTTTAAAACCAACCTCAAATGATTCATCCTCAACAAATAACTCACCACAAGATGCTTCCATTATAGCACCCCCTCATCACCAACAAGTACACCAACTTCATCACCACCCAAAGTCACTCTTTTGGAACTCCTTAAGACTCCAACAAGATCTAAACAACCTAAACAAAAAGAAATAGTCTTTTCAACACCCCCCCCCCATCTCCAAATACTATTTTTCAAGATCTTGAAACATCACCACCATTAGCTCCCATCACATTACAAGAACATTTAGGTTCTTATCCACCACCACTTCAAGCATTAGGACTTTGATCCATATTTTCCTATTTTTCCACCACAACTTCCACAACTTACAAATCAAAACCATCCGAAAGATTTCCGCACTCATTACCCACATCATTTACATTGTGAACATTGCCAATCCACTAGAGAAATTGCAATAGAAGTTAGGGAAGAAATGCGATTCATACTCAACCTCATCTTTGATCGCATCAATACCATCACTCATCAAAACATTAATCCATAAACCTTATGCAAGCATGGAAGGAATCACTACTACTATTTTTTATTTCTTGTACCTTTTCTTTTGAAGTCATTTTCAAAAACAAATCTTGTTCTTATTTTTACATGCTTGTAGTTGGCATAAATACCACTACACTTTGTTGTTTTATTACAAGGCCTTGTTTACATACCTTGGCTCCCAATCTTGATTCTCGGCATTTACAAGATTATTTAAATATGTTACTAACCTTTCTTTTTGTAGGATTCTTATTTTTCTTCACTTGGCCCCCAAACAAGGGGAGCTACCGTCCAAGGATTTAGCATATATGGACTAACTTTTCCACACTTTTATGCTTTTCTTCCAAGGGTTAACTTTTGTTTTGACAAAAGGGGAAAGAAGTAAAACTTAGGGGCTTTCAAAACTTACATCTATTCTTAAGTTTTACTCATCATAACACTATGTTTTGTCATCAACAAAAAGGGGGAGATTGTTAATACAAATAAACCGTAAAAGCGTTTATTAATATTTTGTGATCTCTTTGTGTTTTGTTGATAACAAATATAATGTTATCTTAAGTATAATTATAAGGATACATGTTATTTTTGTAAAGCATTTACATATAGCCATTTAAATACAAAAATGTAATAATTAAGCATTTGTTGTAATAGTTTATTAGGATGGGTAAAACCATAACCCATGGACCATAACCCATGGATCTTAACCCATACCCAGTAGACTAGATACAATGTATACTTAGATACATTGAATCTAAAGAAAACCCATGGACCAACCCATAACCCATGACCCATAACCAAAAACCCATGGGCAAAGAGGAGCGTTCCACGGATCCCTAGGATTACACTAGACGGATCCTAAGTGGAAGGGATCAGATGGGATCCGAGGAACAGGTGAAGATTTTTGCCTATAAATGAGAGCCATTTCTTCATTCTAACTCACACCTCTTCTTACTAAATTTCTCACACACTCTCATTCTCTTCTAACATATAGATCACTTGATCTAGAGAGTTGTTCTTCTTTCTTTCTATTTGTAATCATTATATAGGTCCTTCTACAGAGATCACAGAGCATTCTACAAGTCATCCAAGCAAGGGTCACGCAGAGGTCCTTGATTGATTTGTCACTCGTAAGATTTAACATAGATGTTGTGTATATAGATGTCTTGAAGATTGACAAAATCACTGAGAAAGATAAAGTACTATAAACTACTAGAAATCTTGGAAAAGTCAAAAGAGTCAAAGAAATCTTGCTAAAGATAAGTCAAAATCTTTAGAGAAGTCAAAATCTTTGCAAGAACAAAAACATTTTATTAGTTTATAGAAGTCTTGTAATTCTAGAATATTATTTATTTGATTACTTATGCGTACAAGGATACAAATTATGTAGAATTTAGGGGATATCCTTAGAGCCTATAAAAGGACCCCTAGATTGGCATTAGAGTGCAGTCTAAGTCTCACAGTTCACAAGTTTAGAGTATCATTATTATTAGGTTTTTAAAGAGATTCGATTTTATTAGAGTTGTTAAAAGGTCTGCATAATAAGTAGAATTAGTGTTATTAATAAAATCGTTTAGAGTTAAAGTTATTCTTGTAGCTTTGTTAAGTAAGATTCATACTTAATAGAGTTTGCTCGGAGTGTTTCTTTGTTATGCTTAGGTTTACTCAGGGTTATTAAACCTTAACAAGCTATTTAAGTTAGTTTGGTTAGAGTACATCAATCCAACATCTTGTATTTGATATTTCACATATTTGTTGTGTAATAGTCGTGTTGGTTTGGTCCACGTTACTCACTGGACTTCATTATTTAGCTTTGTCAGGGAAAAATGCTAAGCAGCGTTGTGAAGGCTTCTCCGTAAGTGAAGGAGTTTGTTGACATAGTGCTTGAACTCTCGGTAGGTGACTTCGAGTGGAGTAGAGCAGCGAAGGAAGGTGTCCTTGTAGCCGAACCACTATAAATCGGTTGTGTCATTTCTATCCCTTAAATTTACTTTACTTGCTTACTTTATCATTAGATCTATACTTTCTCTACATCAACAAGATCTCACATATTAACGAATCTAAAGTTTTTGAAAACTAACTTAAAATCGGCAAAACTATTCAACCCCCCCTTCTAGTTTTCCACAGGGTTGACATCAATTGTGGTGTCAAGATTGTTCACAGTTGGTTCAAAATCACTGTCATAGGAAGGTGAGTTGAAGATGCGATCTTTGGGTTGATGATTACCAAGATCTGAAGGACTTGGAAACCGGGTATAAGGTGCTCCAAAGTCTGTAGACACACTAGTAGAAATAGGAGTAGATGCAGCATGGCTGTCAGGGAACTAGCATTGTCAGTAGAAGACTCTTGTGCACCAGCAGATTGGTTAGCAACATGTCTAGTATAACCCAAGTAATCAGTTAAGTAATCCAAGTCAAAGGACCAAACATGACCTTGACCTTGAACATTGGGCTTATCTTCTAGGTATCTCAGGTTAAGTGTCTCCTCAATCTTTCTAGCATTCATATTATATACCCTATAAGCCTTACTATGAGCTGAATAGCCCACAATATACCCCTCATCAGCTTTCTCATCAAATTTTCCCAATGGATCCGGTGTTCAAAATGGTCACTTGACATCCAAACGGTTTGAGGTAATGTATAGGGAACTTTCCAGTGAAGTTCATAAGGTGTCTTGAAATGAGGTCTAGTAATGGATACCCTGTTTAGTTCATAGCAAGCCGTGCTAAGCTTCATCGAACATAGTGGGTAATTTAGAGTCTGCAAGCATGGATCTTGCTGCCTCTATTAAGGTCCTATTCTTTCTTTCAGCTACCCCATTTTGTTGTGGGGTTCTTGGAGTGCTATAGTCCCTTTTATCCCTTTAGACTTACAGAGTTCTATCAGTACATCATTTTTGAACTCTGTCCCATTATCACACCGAATTCTTTTAACCTTTTTGTTTAACTGGTTTTCAACAAGGGTAATGAACTCTTTTAAAACTTGAGATGTTTCATCTTTAGTCCTCAAAAAGAATACCCAACAAAACCTGCTATAATCATCAGTGATTACCGGTGAGAAATACTTGTGATCAATACTCCGACTTGGTGGACCAAAGAGATCCATATGCACAAAGCTGAGGTTCTCAGATATAGTGCTCACTGTAATGTGGCTTTGTATGAGGCTTTGTGTTGCTTTCCTTTGTTGCAGGCAACACAATTGTGTTCATTGGTGAAGACTTTGGAAGGAAAACCTTCAACAAGACCCAGTTTAGAAAGCTTGTTAATGGTCTTGAAGTTCACATGAGCCATCCTTTTATGCCATTTGTAGACTCATCCAGGGATGCTTTAGCCACCAAACATGTTAGGTCACCTTCTGGTTGAACATCATTCAAATTGAATGTGTATAAATTGTGGCTTATATGAGCTCTCATCAGAATGGATGTATCTTCTGGAAGTGTGAAGTCTTTAGAGAGTACAATACATTCATTCTCACAAAATAATACTTTGTTCTTGGTGTCACAAATTTGTGATACTGAGAACAAGTTGAAATGTTGCAGTTCCTTTACATAGTACACATTCTCAAAATCCAAATGAGGTGTTCTAATGGTGCCTTTCCTTGTGATTCTACCATCTCCTCCACCAAAAGTCACACTGCCTCCTCCTTCTATGGGTAAAAATCATGCATCTTTTCTTTGTTTCCTGACATGCTTCTGGAACAACCACTATCCACTATGCCAACATCTTTACTCCTCAGGGGATGATCCTACAACAACAACAAAAATATATACAAAATATTAGTACACTTTGGAGACTCAAGTCATTCTGACTTGAGCCGCCTTTGGATCATAAGATTTAGGCCATGTAGATGTATAAGATCCACCATTGTTCTTGGTCCTCCATTGAAAATTAGGTCCCTTTTTAGTCCAAGAACAACCTGCTGAGGGCTTCACAGCAGTATCCCTATATCCCTTTCCATCATACATTGAGTCAAAACATCCATGCCAATAACCATTTTGAAAATATGAACTAGTTGGTCTCACATATGGTCTAGCAACAGATCTTCTCCAAGAAAATGGAGAAGGTTTATGAGTTGCTTGTGGAACAAAAGATGGTATATCATTAACATCTTTCCACATTGGTCTAGGTTTCTTTTGACTAGCACATACACCCATTCTTTGCTCATGAAAATTACAATCCTTAATCAAATGAAAATTTATTCCACAAACAAAACATTTCTTCTTGTTAGAAGATTTATTCAAAGTGAAAGATGTTCTATTACATGCAAAAGCATTCAAACCACAAACATTAACAGAATTGTTTTTAACATAATTAAAGACATTATTTTGCAAAGAATTAAAAGACAAGTCTTCAGAGGAAACTGTCTTGGAAGTTGATTCCTCAGCAGCAACTCTAACAGGCTTGTAAGGAGTCTTGGGTGTAGGCTTGGGTGAGGTCTTAGGAAGGTATGACTTTTCATTTGAATCACAACTGGTAGAAGTAGTAGACCCTTGGTCGGAGGACTTGTCCTGTCAACACAAGACAAAGTCATTAGATGAAGAATCAGGGTCACAAGTCTCTTGACTTTTGCCATAAAGATGGTGTGATCCAACGAAGTCAACTGTGATGGAAAGGTCAATGGGCATATGTTCACCTCTAATAGGTCCAGGGACAGCATGTAATTTTCCTTCTTTTACAAAATTAGCTAATCCTGCTGGTGTAGATTTACGAAGGTCGTCCCTAGCTTCTAATCCTACATACTTCTTAAAGCCTAAACCTATTGCAGTATTAGGATTTTGACTAGCATAGATATGACCTGCTAACTTGTCACCAGACAATAGCCATTCTTTATGCCTAGCTACTTCCTCATCTAGTTTCTCTTTTAGCACTTGGTTTTCAGAAACTACATCAGCTTTTTCTTTCTCAGTACGTTTTAAATCAATTTTAACACATTCTAAATCACTTTCTAACACCCTTATCTTTTCATCATAAGCCAGTTGATTCTTTTGAAACCAAACCTTTTGTCATTCTAATGTTTTTAAAGCCTGTTTATAAGCCTCAACTTCGACATAACATTCATTATATTTAGGTTTCAATTCATCATAGGCTTCCTTAAATTCATTATATCTTTCACTACAACCAAAAACACAATTATGTACCTGAGAGATGCCCATTAAGGTAATTTGATCATACTTATCCTCTGAAGTACAGCTTGCCAGCAATCCAATATTCCAGTTGACATGGTCATCCAGGAGCTTCATCATTCTCAGGCTCATGCACCTTCTAGTTGACATGGTCATCAAGAGTGACCATAGCAGTTGAGGATCCAGCTTTGGAATTTCCAGCTTCTTGCTGATAGGAAGAATACCTAACCTCATCACCAGTCTTCCTATCCTTGCATTCTCTTGAGAAGTGACCCATCTGACCACAAGTATAGCACTTGACTTTACTTCTGTCAAATCTTGTGGATCTCTTCCCGGAACCCAAATTTTCTCAGACTTACGCTCAAACCTCTTGATGTCCACTGAAGCATGGCGGTTGCCACTTCAAGTTCATCTCTTCCATATCAAGTGGGTCCACCTGTTCAAAATCCTCAAAGGCTAGTTCTTTGCTGAGTGTCATAATCAGCAACAAAGGAGTGAAGTACATCTTCCAATACACCACTGGATTTAGGTTGAGAATTTGATGGAGTGGTAGTGTAGGATGATGATGCTTGAGGCTGGGCTTGGAGCATAAGTCATCTTATTTGAGGAGGCCCCAACAAATGATGTGTGACTAGGAGTGGATGAACGAAGGACGACATCGGCTCAAGAGATTTAAGTCTGTTGTATAGTTCATCAAAAGTGAGCATATCTAGCCCACCTTTAGCTTTGAGTGCAATGTTTACTTGCAACCAAGATATAGGTAAAGATCGTAAGAACTTTGAATTGCAATCATCATTGTCTGGCCTTGTCTTCAGCTGATTTAATTGACTCAAAATCTTATGGAACCTGTCATACCCCTTGTGGATACCTTCTTCTTCAGAGATTTGGAATTCTTGAAACTGCTGTTTCAGCATTGATTTCCTCATTCTCCTTGACTCCTCGTTCCCACCAAACCTAGCCTTGATAGCCATCCAGATGTCCTTAGCATCCTGCATGTAGTGAAAGTCACCCATGTGATCATCAGGTATAGCCTGAAGGAGAATAGTTCTAACTTTGTTCTCTCTTGCGAGCGACTAGTATTTCTTCAGCAGTTTTGGGACCAACGATGGTAACAACACCATCAGCATCTGTGACATGCCTCTTCAAACTGTTCCCCTTCTTCACAATTTCCCAAAGATTCCAATCAATGTTGGAGATCCAATTCTGCATCTTCATAGCCCACAAATCATACTCCTCCTTCTTTAGGTATGGGAACTTTGCATTGCTGTTAGTGAGACTGAGTTGTTGCAGAGATGTGTTGTTTTGATTGTTGGTGACTTCAATTTCATCGTCTGATCCAGGCATGGTGAAGGTTGTTTTGGTTGTGAGGGTGTAAAGAAAATAATGTTCTTAGTATCACAGAGACTCTCCCGAGGCTCTGATACCACTTGTTGAACCTAAGACCTTGATAGATCTTTGAGCGATCGTGAATCGTTAGTAATGCTTATGTAATAACAAACACACTAATAGAAAGTCTCTAATACTTGTATTCTAAAGCAGAAATCAAACACAAGTATCAACACAGATAACCAAGAATACTTTGATCCTCTATGGATCTTTGAATAATACTAAAACTTGTTTTTCAAACTCGTACATTATTCATACTAATGTGTTCCTTTTATAGATAAGGAACCCTAAACCGTTTCCCAAGAAACGTATAAACATAAAACTAAAGAAGATATACATTATCACTTCCTAATAAAGCTCATGCATATCCTAACTAACTATAAAATGCGTGGTATATCTATTTCATGAAACAAACTACGGTTTTTCTACTTCTAAAATCTCTTCTTCGCAGAGAATCCTTGCACTTGAGATTCTTCTGAAATTCTTACTTAGTAGAATTCCCAACACCAACGCTATGGAAGGAACTCGAATACTATAAGGAATACCAAAAGAAAATGAGAACTTATCTTGGAGCCGAACAAGCTAGCAAAGTACTAATGGAAGCACTCTATTTGATAATCCTAGGAACAAACGATTTCCAAGAGAACTACTATGCATTTCCGCTTAGATTAGCAACACATTCCATTGAACAATATGAGAATTTTCTTATTGGGATATCAAGAAACTTTATCATGAGTTTATCGATCTTGGAGCTCGTAAAATAGCTATAAGCGGGCTTCCTCCAATGGGTTGTTTGCCATTACAAAGAACCGAAAGTTTTTTTCTTAGGAAAGATTTGTATACAAAGATACAATCGTGTGGCTCGAGAGTTTAACCTGAAGTTGCAACAAGTAGTCTTGAAGCTGAACCAGGAGTTGGGTGGCATACAATTGGTGTACTCAGACATATATAACATTCTCTTGGATATCATTAGAAATCCGAGATCTTTTGGTAAGTCTCTAATGTTGTTTTGACAGACATAAGACATTTAATAGATTATTTGATTATTGTGATTTAATTGTAAATCTTTATGTTTCGATCAATTGATTTCAGTTATGATTGGCTATAACTTGAACATTAAAATAGCCAGTTTTGGACAATCAGCAGCTTATTAGCTTATGAACAAAGTTGACTCTTTTTCGGATATTATTAATTTATCTGCTGTATTTGACTAGCCCAACTTCAAAGTACAAACTTTCCTCGCGTCATTGCTGATTGATGTTGTGGCTTGCAGGGTTTGAAGTTGGAGAGAGAGGATGCTGTCCAACGGGAAGATATGAGATGAGTTACATGTGCAACAAATTAAACCCGTTCACATGTAACATAGCAAATAAATGTGTTTTGGGATTCAATTCACCCATCTGAGAAGACAAATTCCATAGTTGCAGAACACGCTATCAAGACCTGCCTCGGAGCATTTCTGTAGCTACTATTATGTGAACAAGTGTGTCATCATGGTTATGGTGAAGTTGGTGATTGTTGATATTACTTACGTAATCTTTTAAGTACTTAACATAAGTTTTAACCATCTGAAGCAACTGAACTTACAGCAAATATTATTAGTTTTTTTCTTTTTTCGTATAGTTGTTTTTTCTTGTTTTCAAGTGACATCTAAGATCCAAACTAAAACAGCAAACTGCAGTCTATTAAAAATGAGAACTGTAAAAGTATATAGTTAGAGACCAAAAAATACATATACCATGAACATATGCAACTCATCATTCAAGAAAAATGTATACCAGCTTGGTTGAATAGAGATAGCAAATGCATAAAATCGGCTTGAGCAAGCTTTGACGATCTCTTATCTTCAAGCGTTGACGATCTCTTATCTTCAAGCTTTGATGATCTCTTATCTTCAAGCTTTGACGATCTCTCATCTTCAAGCTTTGACGATCTTTTATCTTCAAGCTTTGACGATCTCTTATCTGCAAGCTTTGACGATCTCTTATCTTCAAGCTTTGACGATCTCTTATCTTCATCTTCACCTTGTTTCAGCACAGCCATAACTTTATCCTTAAATCAGACTTTGTATCATCATCTATTTCCATTCATCAA